>CBMN010751300.1:0-22373 GCA_000582825.1 Hordeum pubiflorum | reverse complement strand
GTTGGCGGGTATGGGTAAGGGTGATGGGTAAGCTCACGGGGGACGGGTAAGGGTATGGGGTGGCTCCACCCGTACCCATACCCTGCGGGTGCCATCCCTAAGCAAGGATCCACAAATCCTCCGGGTGATCTTGAGGGGTAGGAATGTTTACCGTGAGTTGCAGCCTATCAAGACATCACAACCAGGTGTCCCCAGCCGACACACGATGCTTCAATATGTGATTAATGGTGCCCTCTTCCGGTAAGCAAGTGAACTGTGTGGCAGTTTGATCTTGTAAACCATGCCTCATACGTCTGTCTGAGGTCCACAGTTTGTAGTGGAATACCAGCTATGCAAAGATTTTGCATTCCAGAGGTGTCTTGTTTTTCCAGATGCAAAAAAGCTCCAAAGAACATTTGTGGATCATGGCATAACATGTTGTTGGCCAACTTAGCGTAATAAATTTCAGAGTTGATCCAGGGCCAAGAGAAAGTACCAGGGACTTCACCTACCAATGTAATCCGACTTATCGCACGCCACAAGATGTTGTACTGGTATTACTCCTGCTCCGATATCCCTGTAGGAAAATCCAACATCTAGCGGTGATTATGAAGGGCCTGAGTCAATGTTCTTTCATTTTTGGCGTTGCCATGTACCCTTTGCACAATCAGGGGGCAATATCCGCCGCCGATTGCCCGTTAATCCATCTGTCTCTCCAAAAGAGCACCCCCTGTCCATTTCCAATCTCGGTATGAACCAGGCTACTAAAGATATCTTTCACCATAGCTTGCCTTTTGTTGAGGCAAGCTGCAACCGGGAATGTTTAAGCATGCATGAAGGTGGTCAGGTGAGAAGGGCACAACCTACTCTAGTAGCACACATTGTACTCCTATAGGCATGTCGTTATGTCGTTCACTTTTAGTGTGAGGGACTTGTGAGACATCGGCTCGTTGATGTGTGTGAGGGCGTCGATCTTTGAGATGACAGCAGTAGGCTGCGGTGGTCATGCCACTTTGGACCGTTGGTCAAAATTCTAGGCCGAGATGAAGCATGGCACATCCACGTCGACAACTTGCACACACATGCACATGCCATCCTCTTCATCGCCGCCGCTGTATTCTTAACAGATGATAATATGCATCCTATTTTGAATCATAATATGGATTCTATATTGTGGAAATATATTGCCCGCCTTCCTTCATGAGTTTGGACTTTTGAATGAGTTGGCTGGAGCATGAATTTAATATGGTATTCGAGCCAAAAGGTATTGAGTTCAAGACCCTGCCAACGCAGTATTAAAAATAAAAAGATTCTGCGGCCTGCATCGATCCCACGTCTAAGGAGTAAATAAGTTTGGACGTGAGGGGGAGTGTTGAAATATATTGTCCGCCTCCCTCCATCAGTTCGAATTTTTGGATGAGTTGATTGGAGCATGAATTCAATATATATTTTTTGAACGGGTGACTATAGGATCAACATGGTCAATTATTGCAAAAAAAAAAAATGACTAGTGTGAAAAGCTTGGGTGTCTTGTTAATGGCTATATAACATTATTTCACTGGAATTCCCAAGGAGCGGTCGATATTATAAGTCGCTGAAATTTTAAATTCAATTGAAACATACAAGTGTACACTCTACAATATTGGTACCATTGTAAGTTTGTTATTGTAGAAAAAACCATATATATGTTGAAGCACAAAGGCGTATGTAGGTCAGTGATAAGTACAACAAAATTCCACTACCTATCCACTACGCGAGTACTCACTACTCGTGTCACTTTGATAATTCTCTATCCAAGCTGGGCTGCACGTTTCTTTATCACTTTATGCAATCTGAAATCAAGAAAACAACATTTGCACTTTATAACGCGTGTTGAATTGTTTGAAACATATGTTACAAGTGGTGTTGTATTTTGCTAACAGGTGTTGAGCACGCACACATTTTGCTAGACACTCATCATGTATATCTAAAATAGCTAACATATTTCTCTCAACAAGCATGAAAAAAGTCCCTCCTTAACATGCAACTATGCATATTAAAAAACCACCTCAGCATGCAAACATGCATGCATGGAAAATTTCATTCTATTAGGCTATTTACATTTATTTCTTATATTCATTCAAAAACTATTATTTCAAATATTTATGTTCTATATAATCAAAACATCATTGAAATATTGCAAAACATTCCCACAACAATGTGCGGGGCATCATCTAGTTATTGAATGTTTATTAACAAAACAACCATGTTTTTATTGTGGAAACCTCATTAAATGGGCGGCCAAGAAGATTTTAAGGTGAAACCTTGTAGACACCTTATCCTAGAACTTTCGACTTCTTAGTCATAGACTAGAAATCTCGACCGAGATATTGGGTTAGATGGCACTTTGGAGCTCAACATATAAGACTTTTAAGCATACAATCATGAACACAAAACACATGCATACAAACTATAAGTTATCCAAGTGTCAAAAAGTAATTTGTGGATGCATAGGATTCTATTCCTATGTTTTTCCCCTCTCATATCTACATAGACCAGTTTTGATTATTCTCGTATGATGCACTATCTCAAAAGGTACAACCAATGTAACTATCGTTGTGAAACACCTTTCAAATTTAGTGTTGTGATGACAAATGTTATAGAATGCATAACAATTAACATTGTATCCTAAAATCTAACATTAATACAATGTGGTTAATTTTGCTTAGTGTAACATGAGAAATATTAAATAATAAACAATAACTATTATTACAATTAGTTCAATGAAAACAGTTTGGGAAGTTGATACAGACGATAGGCCCCCACTTTGCTCCGCTCGGGGCGACGCTGCCAGAGGGGTTGCCGGCGAAGGCCGCGCAGCTGCCAAGGAAGGCGGCGGCGAGGCCTTCCTGCTTCGTCTTCTCGCAGGGGGCTCCGAAAGTCGAGGCGACAGCCTATGGTGGTGCGTCGACGCCGGCTCTGCGGCGAGCGGCGTTCGCTGGTGCTTCTCCTCCCCCTTGGACATGCGGGCGGCAAGCGGTGGAGGCGTCGGGCGTAGGTTGCGGCGGGTGGCCTGGTGCCCCTGGCTGCTAGTTAGATCTGGGGTCGTTTTCCTTCCCCGTCCTTCGCCTTGTCCTCGCTGGATTTGATCCGTGGTGGCTGCCGGTCACCGGATCCAAGGAAGGTGGGGACGCCGGAGGCGCGAGATCTGTTTGAGAGAAATCTTTGGCTGGCTTTTCAGTCACGACGGCGGCAACGCCTGCTAGCGTCGTTCGCCTTCTCGGAGGCGCTGTCGAGGTTCGATCCCCTCTCCCTCCCTCCTCTTACCCGGGGTGAAAACCTTAGCTACTTTTGGGCTGGGCTGCAGCGACACGATATGCGTCGTCACCTTCCTGAAGGTGCCGTCTTTGGGCTAGTTGGGGGTGTGCGCCGGTGTTTTGATGTGTTCTTCCGGCGAGCAGCGACATGGCAGTTAGAGGTAGCGTCGAGATGCCACTTTTCATAAGATCAGCTCCTTGTAGTTGTCTGCAGACCAGCCGTGTGTGTGTCCTTGCTGGTGAGTCGACGCCATTGCCATGGTAGGGGAGGGGATAGGGTTCCTCTCCCATGTTAGCAGCAACCCGGTGTGGCTGTCTGGACATGGTACTTAATTTCTCAAGCACTGATCTTATCTCAGTTACGATTGCTTATCAACTCTGCTATTTGTTCCATCGGTGTCCTCATCATTCATCAGCTGTGTTTCTTCGTGTATGGTACAGTGAGCTACGGCTAGGCTCTTCTCCTGGTGATCTTTGCTCAGTGGGTTGGTCATGCTGAGAATCTCCCAAGGTGCTCCAGAATCTATACCGTTCCTTGCTCTAGGGTGAGTTGCTCCAATTTCTGACGGTCCGGCGCCCTTTGATCCAGGGCGAGGAGCAGGGGTCCCTTTGAAATTGGAGAAGGAAGGTTCGATGACGGCGGTTTTCCTTTTGGAGTAGATGAGGGCGTGTTCATCTTCACTAGGCGAGATTTCCTCTTGAAGTTCTCTCGTTGTCATGCTTCAGTGCTTCATTCACGTCGAAGGGCTCCTTCAACATTAAGCTAGTCTTCCTGTAAAATTTGATGTGCTTAATGTTGTGATGCTGGTACTGCTTTTTATAACACCTTGTATCTGTCGTTTTTAGTTTCTTTGTTTTCTTTCTCGTTGTATGGACGGATGTAATTCCTTGTCGGTTGATGGCTTCGTTAATTTGAAGTCAGGCTCTGCCCGGGCATTCGTTCTAAAAAAACAAATAGTTCAATACAGTTTGTTTTAACCGTCGCTCATCCCCATCCAACCGTTGCCGCTGCTAATCACCATCTACTTCACTTTCTCATTGCCTACATTGCAACCACTTTCCACCACAAATGTCATATGTATTCTTCTCATCGTAGCTTGTGAGCTCCAAAATTGTTGGCATACTCATGCTCTTGGGCGGCACCATGCTTTTGTGCGGGAGAGGCGAAAGACAACCGAAAGTGAGCACCAACAAGGTATGACATGAGGGCTGCAACATAGTGACCATGCATGCTTGCGAGTTGGGGACGAAAATAGCACATTGCTATCGGCTTGGGCCTTGTTGGGCCTATAATCGGAGGTGAACTGACCTAAGTAGACTAGTCAAAATTACCAATCTGAATCAAACTGACCAAGGAAAATTAGCATACACAATAGGGGATCAATGGCCTGAAATCAACTTCAGCGCTCCATTAGTAGCGAGCATAGAAAGTGATGAAATTAATAACAACACACACACCCATGATAGACCAATATTTTATACAAACTGATAAATACATGTTTGAAAGGTTACGACCACACATGAATGAAAAATTAGAACCTAAAGGGTACACTCTGACCCTTCTTAATTCAACCAAATGAACTAATTTTCAAAAGTGAGGTGAACTATGAAAACTTAATTCATTTGGTTCAACTATAAGTAGGATCGGAGGATACCCTCGAGGTTCCGTATTTGCATCCCTAACACCACACACACCTAAGTTGACTTTGTAAAAAATTATGAAGCACGACTATTTGGTGGCCTTGAATGAACTGGCCGCAACCATTATTCAGGTTCAGGTAAGAATGGTTTTGAGTTTTTCACTTATTACTCTGTTTCAAGATAGGATTGGTGGTGATTCGGTCCAAGTATCCGGCCGAAGCCCTGGTTGCGTCAATGTAGTTTTGCCCCTTTTCAATTGCCTCTACCGCTCCCCATCTCTCTAAAATTAAAAGCAGTACATGGTTTGTAACGATCCACGTGGTTAGTAATGTTTATCCTTCATGTTCTTCTCTTTCATCCCCTCCTCTCCACGAGGATCGTCGGTTTCCCATCGACGGCGGACAAGGCCAAAAAAGGCGACGGTGGAGGTGTCGTGAACACAAAGCAGACAACTGCGCGTCGTTTTTGCGGGCGTGAAAGGGCGCGATGGATACCGTGAGGAGGGAGTGGTGGATAGTGCCGGCATAGCAGCGGTGTCTGAGAGAGTTGTTTTTTTCAATTCAATTTTCTAGAGCCACCTACAATTGCCACATCACATGACACATACTCAAAACAGCCCTCAAAAACGTCCTCCAAGGGCCCAAGGGGACCGATTTGCCGGGTTTTCTGAACTTGAAGGTCCCAAATGGAGGCCATGCAACCAATTCGTGTAAACCTCAGGGGGGCTCTGCGGACTTGCGCAGTGCACAGCACAGCAGGTATGGTATGTACACGCGATGCACCAGATGCGACTGGCACCTTGCTCGGTTCAGGTTCAGGCCGAGATCCACCCGCGCGCGGGACACCCGTCCGGTGAGGTGAGGCGACCCACCACCGACGCCGCGCCCGCCACCAACGGCCAATTTGCCAAACCCACTGGTAGAAACTCGCCGCCGTCGTGCGCCCCGGCCGAACCCCCACCGCCATCCCCCACTTCCTCCCCCCTACATCTCCGCCCCTCCGCGGCGGGAGCTCTGTGAAGGCAGCTCCCCCGTGCTCCAGCGCCGCAGTCCCTGCCACCCCACCCGCTCCCCGCCTCCACAGCCTCGGGCTCCTCGGCCGGCCGATTCGGCTCGCGGGGCGGATCAGATCCCGCGCGGCTGGCCTGTGCGGGAGCGCGCGGATTGATCGGGCGGGCGCGCGGATCAGATCTATGCGCGAGATCTAGGCGGCGGTGAGCTTCCGGTGATCGGACCCGGGCCCGGGCAGGATGGCGTGGTGGTCGGACAAGCTGTCGCTGGGCGGGCTGCAGGACATCGCCGGGGCCGTCAACAAGATCAGCGAGAGCGTCAAGAACATCGAGAAGAACTTCGACAGCGCGCTCGGCCTCGAGGAGAAGCGCGACGACGCAGAGGAAGGTAACGCATACTCTTACGCCGCTGCTGTCGCTCAAACTCCCCCCCGGTCCTTCCACCCTGGACACCCCCCATGGAGCCGGGCTGCATTGCTGCGGCCTTGCTTGTGTATCCGAGTCTTAATTTGAAGCCGTGGCTGGATTGTTTTTGGGTGGACATTGGGATGTGATTGCCAGTGGCGGCAGTGCCATTCGTAGCTTTGCTCATATGCTAGTTTGGTAGAGTGGTGAGTAGAGACTGGTCTGAGTGACTGTTGAATGGAAGTGAAAGTTGCTATCACTGGTTTGCATCTGATGTAGTAGATCCTTGCTTGTGGACAAGCAAAACTCAGTCCCTATATTCTCCATGTATCAGTTACTGAATTATGGATCATTGATTAGTTTGGGCAAATCATAAAAACTTCGGTAATGTTATCTGGCGAACGTCAGTTGGAAGGGGGATGGCAAGCAAACACTTTTTCCTGGCAGTTTTAGTTGCTTCGCAAGATCAAATGGCGGCAGTTTTAAACGAGACATACCATCTTCTGAAGAAACTGCAATGTTGTTCTGAAGAAGTTGCCATCCCCTCATAATTAAAATTGCCAGCGAAATCGTTCGAAAAGACACCCCCTCCCAGCAAACGTTCGCCAGCTAAGAGGACTGAAAAACTTATACAGATCATAATAAGTTATACCTACCTCTACTTGTTTGTGTTATACTAGTTTTTATATTATTCTTTCCTTTTGAGAAGTATTCGGACTTGGAAGCACTGAATTTATGCTGCTTTGGTGATGCAGGATCAGGATCCCGTACATCTAACTCTGATGGAATTGGATTCTTTAATCCTGTCATGGCATTCATGGGACATAATGATGAGGAGACTTCTACGGAAGTATCAGAAAAGCAACTGTCGCCAAAACATTCACCAGCACTAGAAGAAAATCATAGGGTTGCCACCAAGCCACCTACATCTGAAGCAGATGCCGCCGAAGTACCAACACAATCTCCAAAGCAGCCTTCAGAATTACAAGAAAACGTTAGTAGCTCCGCTGAGTCACCTGTATCTAAGGTGGATGGTTCTGAGCAGTCTGTAACACCACAATCTCCAACACGTTCTTCAGCAGCAGAAGATAAGCATTATAGCTCCACTGAGGCACCTGCATCTGAGGGGGACACTTCTGAAGTATCAGCAACAGCACAGTCCTTAACATATCCATCTGTAGCGGAAGAAACTTATGGCGGATCTGTTGAGACCAGTAACTTAGTTGAGAAGGAAACCCAGGGTCATCAAGACACTGAATATTCTGATCCAAATGATGAAGCTTTACCGAGTCAGCCTGGTGAGTCTGTTAGGGACATACCTGATGATAGAACGTCTTCACCTAGCAAATTGGATCAATCAGGTGTTATGGGAACAGAAGAATCTGTGGATGCTGGAAATGAAGTCCCCGATGATGGGAACACCTCGCGGTCACAATCAGCAGATTCCATGGTCGCCAGTTCAGATGATGTAAATGAAACTAAGGTGAACATTGTTCAAGAAGTTGATGTCCAAAAGGAAATAATCAGCCCACCGGAGAGCAGTGATATCGCTGACAAAACCAGTCATGGGGAAGTCAAAGTACATGATGGCGAAACTAATACAACCGAGAATGGGGAAGAGAACGATCAAACAGAAGCACATGCTGTATCTGCTGTTGAAAATGAAGACAATGCAACGGCGAAGCTTGAAAACCTTAGCTCAAAGTCAATAACTTTGGACAATGATCCAGACTTGCAGAAGGAGTTGATACCAGCTGCTGCATACACGCCTGTTGGTCCAGTAGAAGTTGATTCTCATGCAAATGATTCGAGAAAAGAGGACAAAATTCAGGACTCTGTTACAACCACAAATTCTCTGGAATCTGTTGGTTCTGTCGTTGAACTCGAGAAACTAAAACGTGACATGAAGATGATGGAAGCTGCATTGCAAGGTGCTGCAAGACAGTCCCAGGTATCATTTCCACATGCTCTAGTATATACTGTAGCAAGTCAGTCGTAGCGTGTTTGGCTTGAGGAAGTAGGCATCAAGTTGACCATCCAATTCTAGCCCGCTTGTTTGGTTGAGGAAAAGCATGGTTTGGTTCATCACCACTTTGCCCTTCCACAGAATGAGGAATTGAGTCATCTCACCAGATCGATGGATGATGAAGCAACCATTTAGGATGAGATGATACATTGTACATTATGAAAGTTACACCTAGATGATTTTCCAGTTGGAAGTCAACTTTTTTATTTTCATGTATTCATATTTATATGCTGGGAAAAAAAGATAAACACTAGCAATTTTGGAAGTTCCAATCACAAAGTATATTAGTTGAAGCGTAATACCTCACCTCATCTATTTTCAGGTATTAACCATTGAGTGCTTGCTAATTTGTTAGTATAAACTTTTGTTCAGTCTGAATCTGTTTTACCTTTGAAGGTTTCCATCTTCTATTTCCTTTTTAGGGAAGACAACTACAGCTATTTAATACTTCAAATGGCTTTGTAGTGTCAAAAAGGACTAGCATGGAATTTTCATTTTTAACACTGTATCCTGTGAATGTATCAAAACAGGGGGAGTTGCTTAACTATTCAGCTTTATGTTAGCCTGGGGTTTATCAGGAGGCATTGTGTACTACACATTCCTTTAACAATTATTACATGTACATCATCAGCACATCGTTAAATCATTGAATAATTTGAATGCCCCATGCTAGTCATTTCTTCTCGAGATACATGGCTGTTCACTACTAATTTAGTGTCTAAACCCCCTTATTCTTCCTGCAGTCCAAAGCTGATGAAATTGCTCGACTGATGAATGAGAACGAGCAACTGAAATCAACAATTAATGAGCTGAAGGTATGTTTGCTAAGCAGATCTCTGATCCTTTGCCTACTGGAAGCAGATATTTAGACTATTCAGTTTAGCAATCTGCAGAATTTAACTAAGTTAAGTTATATGAAAATGAGCACGATGAATACTATGCTTATACACCTATTCCCTGAGTTACTTTAGCCTTTCCTGGATTTCAATTTTTGTTTTTTTGTTTTATATTGTACAGGCTAATAAGTCGGTTGAGGAAGAAATGGATGCGCTTAAGGATGAATATCACCAACGTGTAGCAACTCTTGAAAGGAAGGTGGGACATTACTCCTTTTACTCAATGCTTCCATGGTCAATTGATCATTACATAGGGCACACCTCAATCAGAGTTAAGAACTTAGGATTAATAACCACTAAGAAGTGTAAAAATTTGCTAAGATGAGAGAGTTCATAAATAGTGTATAATGCAGCCCACGTGCAACGTTGTAATTAAAACCGCATGTTTTTTGTCCAGTGGCACTTTTTTGTTGCTTCTTTATGATAAATTGATAATAATCGGAGTAATTGAAGATTGTCTTTTGTGCTTTAACAATTAGTTATTTAGGTGCACTTTGAGCTTTTTCCTGCAATGTTTCTAGTTCCGAACCCTTTGACTAGTTGGATGCACCGCACATTCCGCGTATTTATTCTTATATTTGTTTAGTTTTGTTACTTCTGTGTGTAAATTTTACTCTAATATTTTCATTTACTGATAGTTGAGACAATGTTGAATAGTAAAAGTAGAGATCAGAGTGAGCTGTATTAGTGAGGATCATTAAATGCTAAAGCCAGAATCTCATAAGTTTGTATGTTATTTGTTTACTGTTTCCGGGACATAATTTTTCCTCAGTGTTCTTGTTCATCAAGACTATCTTGGGCTTATTCGCGAAATGTTTGTAATGTGCATGCCACAATGTGTAGGTGTATGCACTAACCAAAGAACGAGATACATTGAGGAGAGAGCAAAATAAGAAAAGTGATGCAGCTGCTCTTTTGAAAGAAAAGGACGAGATTATCACTCAGGTCATGGCTGAAGGTATGCAGAATTGTCATTTTTGTGCCTGTTCTTTTATGCATATGTGTGTACAATTGTTGACTTTGCATTAGTTAGGTTATTCTGTTATTATGTTGAGAAAATATGAAATTGGCAGTTCTATCATTTGAAATATTTTCTTGTAACCATTTCATGTATTAATGTGACCATACAGTATGGCCCACCATGTTGAGTATCCTTTGTCAGTGACGGTCATTGCAATTGTGACTCCAATGATCATGTACTGGTGTTAGAAAAGATGTTATTGCCTACAGTCACTACATATCATAGATAATAATGACATCATAAACTTTTCAAACATATCTTGTAAATGAGAGTCACATTTACCTCTTCGATATGGGTCTCTCATCTTCTGTTTATTGTGGTATTTGTAAGTTGGAGCTATAGTCCTGTGCTCCCCGCTGCAGTGATAGGCTGCTAGGAGCCTAGGAAGTAGGCATACACATGGGCCTAATGTGTGTATTGTAACTTTGCTGATATTCATTCCTTCACTACTTTAGTCCACATACACTCTATGGACCACATGTAATTGTTTTGGCATTGACTGGCACTAACATCTTTTACCAATGATGATGAAACAGGAGAAGAGCTATCGAGAAAGCAGGCTGCTCAAGAAGCTACAATACGGAAACTGAGAGCACAGGCATGGAATATAACTCATCACCACACTGTTTTAAAATATTTTTCTTTTCAAGTTAATCAAGTCTGCTGTCCTTTTTTGGTTGAAGCTAGATTCGTGAGTTTGAAGAAGAAAAGCAAAGGTTGAACTCAAAGATCCAGGTAAAGGATTATATACTTTTTATAATTAATCAATTCATCCAAATTGAATTATCTTCTTACCTGCTTTAATGGCACATAGTAAGTATTTGCCTTTGTTGTTTGCATGATACAAAATCGATTCTGGACCCATTTTTAGGTGGTATTTTCTTCTCTGTTTTGATCATGTGCGGACACATGGTGCTGTCTGCTTTCATTTAAGCAATACTTTGCATAGCCTGTACAGCTTGCTTACATGTGAACTCATGCACTTAATTTATGATTTCACAGGTTGAGGAGACAAAGGTTGAGAGTATTAAAAGAGACAAGGCAGCAACTGAGAAGTTGCTACAAGAAACAATAGAAAGAAATCAAACTGAGCTTGCAGCTCAGAAGGAGTTCTACACAAATGCTCTTAATGCAGCGAAAGAGGCTGAGGCATTGGCTGAATCAAGAGTCAACACAGAGGCCAAAGTTGAGCTCGAGAGCCGTTTAAGAGAAGCTTGTGAAAAAGAAAATATGCTGATTAACACAATTGAGGAGTTGAGGAATGCTCTCACCAGACAAGAACAGGAGGTAAGTCATGTCTACAGTTCTACACATGTGCATTTTAGTTCAATATTATTGGTACAATTGGTTGTGCTGATCTAACTGTAACCCAGATCACTTTGTTTATAAATAGTTTATCCGAAGTGTTATTTTTTGTATTATTCCACTTTGGATTCCACTGATTGCATGTTTCTTTGGGGGGCATTTCAGGCTGCTTTCAGGGAAGAACGGTTAAAAAGGGACCATGATGACCTTCAAAAGCGCTATCAGGTAATCAGAGCTTTTCTGATTTAGCTGGTACTACAGAGTAAAATTAGTCATGGACCTATTGTCAGTTTGTTTCGTTGTTTAATACTTCAGGCCAGTGAACTTCGTTATAATGAACTGGTCACACAAGTTCCTGAGTCGACAAGGCCACTCCTAAGGCAAATTGAAGCCATGCAGGTATTGGTACTTCCACATATTTTTTCCTTGTGGTTTAGTTAGTTCACCTTTCTTTCCTTATTGGGTGCAAGTATACCACTTACACAGTCTGTGAATTGAGTTTTTTCAGCTGTCAGAAGTAGGCTAATCAATTGTGTGCTAATTTAACAGGAGTCAGCTGCTCGAAGGGAAGAAGCTTGGGCTGGTGTGGAGAGAACCTTGAACTCTCGCCTTCAGGTTTACTCTGTTCTGATTTTTTAGTTAGCAGTGGATCGTGGAAAAATAACGAAGATAACTAGAACTACAACATGAGATTTAATTGTTATAAACATACGCAAACTATGTCATTAGTAGCTATTTTTGTGTAGTTGTTTATGCTTTTCAGCAATTAATAGTATATATAAAGATGGGTGCTATCTTGTTTTAATGCAATCATGGAGAAAGCCAGAAACACATCAGAAATATTTCAGTGACATAGTTTAATCTGTTCTACTCAAATATTCAGGAAGCGGAGGCAAAAGCTGCTGCCTCAGAAGAAAAGGAGCGATCTATAAATGAGAGACTGTCACAAAATTTATCCCGCATAACTGTCCTGGAGACCCAGGTTTGTGTGTCAATTTCTTCCGAGACTAAAACACGTGTCATTCGTATAAGTCTAACCATGGTCTTGGGGGATCAGTTTGAAACTTTTAGTGCGAAAAGTAGTTCTATTGACATGAATTGTTGGTTCTTATGCAGATTACAATTCTTAGGACAGAACAGACACAGCTGAGCCGATCTCTTGAAAAGGAGAGACAAAGAGCATCTGAAAGTAGACAGGAGTACCTAGCAACTAAGGAGGAGGCGGCATTACAAGAAGGACACGCCAAACAGCTTGAAGAAGAAATTAAGGAGCTTAGAGCTAGGCACAAAAAGGAGCTGCAAGAAGCAGCAGAGCACAGGGGGCTGCTTGAGACGGTAGTCAACTTATTATGAATCATTTTCTAAAAATAACTAGACATACATGTTAATTAATCCAATTGCTATGTACAGAATCAGCATTTCCTGCCAAGATCGTTAATGTGCCCCAGAGACACTTACTTTAAAATTAATCAAATATTACTCATGTGACACACAATTTAAATTTTGGGTTATCTTATAGCAGGATTTTGTCAGGTCAACAGTCATCTTTTACTTGTTGCTTCTCCTACATGAACAAAATTAGTCACGTGCCACCTGTCACCGCTATTACTAATGTTGTGGTTCATGCACTACCTACTTGGCAAGATATGTGTCTTAACTGTTTCTTGCGTAAATGGCACTTCCAGGACCTTGAAAGGGAAAAGGCTGCTAGGGCAGAACTTGAGAAAACATCTTCCCGCGACTTACCTAAAATTCCACTTCCAGATCAAACAAGTATGTACTTTATTTGCCTTCGATTAATATCTGCGAGTTTAATCCTATTCAATATTTGTTTGTCGCCATAACTGTCACTCTTTTGGTCTCCTCTTTGCTTCTTTTGAAGAAAATGCTCCCCAAAGAAAGCTCTCTAGTGTTAGTAGTATGGAAGAAAGCCACTTCCTTCAAGCATCATTGGACTTGTCAGATAGTGCTTCGTTGGAGAGGAGAATGTCTGCAGACAGTAATATGTCATACTATCTGAGGAGCATGACTCCAAGTGCTTTTGAATCAGCACTCCGTCAAAAGGATGGAGAATTGGCTTCTTACATGTCACGCTTGGTGTGTATACGCATCCTTTTAACATTTCTCCTTAAATTGTTTAATTAACACCGCATGAAGTTATTCCACTTCAATATAGGCGTTCTAGAAACTGACAGTAGCTGATTATTCAAGCTGGGTCGTCTGCAAGTATACCAGTTCGAGCTGAAAGCTGTTTTAGCTGATTTATTCCAAGCATTATGGATGTTTACATATATTACATATATTTAATTGATTTTAGCACTTGCCCTGTGCAACACATTATTTCACACTGCCAAGTGAAAAATGGTGGAGCTACCAAACTGCTGACCGCTCTGAGCTCCACTGTATTTTGCCTTAAAGCTGGTTTGTTTTTGGCTGTTTCAGTGAGGTGCCTGGTTACCTAACTTATGTTCAGCATCATAAAAAAGGAAGTGGACCATTTACTGCCTGTAAATGGCATCAAGAGATCTCCAGTCCCATACTAGTTTGAAAGGCCTACATGTTCTACAAATTCATTTGTATCTTAAAAGCCTTAAGAAGCTGAAGCAATAGCTTGGAATAGTTTCATAACTTACTTTTGATAAAAATATGTTTTGCGCGCACATGTTTCTATCATGACACCAGGTCACCTCAAACATTCATGATCTATAATTTCATATTTCATTTATAACCATTAACCATGGTCTTGTATGTTTTACAACTTGCGGTACGGACGCTAGAGCATGGACTCTTGTCTTTAGGGGTGTGTGTTAGTTTTAATTTGTTTTGGCCAATAGTTTGGCCTACATGCGTTTGCATGGCAGTCACTCATGCTATTGTTACTGCACTAATGGAACTACTATATCACAGGCCTCACTGGAATCTATTCGGAATTCCCTGGCAGAGGAGTTGGTAAAACTGACGGAACAAGTAAATCCTTGTGAACCAACTATGTTATCACTATTTCATTATCAATGTGGATGCTAATCGAACTGATCTTTGTATGCAGTGTGAAAAGTTGCGGAATGAAGCTGCTGCTCTGCCTGGCCTAAAGGCTGAACTGGAAGCACTGAAACAAAGACACTTTCAAGCTCTGGAACTTATGGGGGAACGTGATGAAGAGGTACGGGCGTATGGCTGCCATGTAGCACATCATGACTTACCACTCATCATTGCTCTCTCTGTTAATGACCTTGTCACAAGATATGAAAACCATTGCCTGTTTCCCAAGTCTGTCATTATATTTAGTCTCTGGTCACATGGGAAAATTAAGTCATCTTACAAATTGACCTATGATTAAGGCCCTCTTAGAATTGACCTGTGACTAAGGTTGACAATGAATTAGTGCTTGTCGTTTGAGTCAGTTAATAAGTACACACAGATAAATTATCAGTACTAGTCTCCTCTTAGAAATTGACCTACGGTCACTGTTGACAATGTATTATTGTTTGACTCAAGCTGCCCAATTTCAAAGTCGACCAAACTGGGCCGCCTTGCTAGTGTACTGTCTTGTAAACCCTTAACCTGCTATTTCGTGCACACTGATTACCGGGCTGTTTTGCAGTTGGAAGAGTTACGAAATGATATTGTTGACCTAAAGGACATGTACAGAGAACAAGTGGATCTTCTTGTTAGCCAGGTTTGAATCATATCAGTTTAAACTCTCCTTGTCTTCCCATAGACCTAATTAACTCTTCTGGTTGCCTAAAACATCATTTTTCTTTCCCTTCTTTTTACCAGCTCCAGACATTGGGCGCCCGTGTATAGTGCATTTGACCCAACAAGATAGCAGTTTTGAAGGCCGAACATGTTCCGTCAGAGTTGAAAAAACCGCGGGAGTGTGGGAAGTTGATAGTCATACGAGGGAGATATATTATTTGATTTTGTGTACATCGTGAAGGATCTTTGTTGTCGGTCTCGGCCGGTAGGATAGCGTGTTGTACACTAGAGACTGAATAGCTCCACAGCTTTACATTCATTGATGATTTTCATGCAAAGTTTTCCTTCACAGAAGACAAGTGTATCATACTTGGAGTCTACAAGTGTGTGTCATCGTCTCATCTCTGCTAATAATAATATCAGCACATGGCCCCGCCTGATTCAATTCACATTCGGAACATCAACACGCCCTAATATCGCCCATGACCAAACGCGCTTTGGCGTGTTTTGTAGAATTTTCTTCCAACATATCATACGTACATATAATTAAGAAAAAAAAAAATCTCTGGTCATGATTTTTTCTCACTACCGCTGTGTAGGAAAGAAAACATTATTTTACATTGGATATGTTTTTATCACCACGGTGAAACGCTCAGCAGTCCGCAGCATGAGATTCTTCGCGTGGCCCGCGAGCACGACGTACAAGGCGACTGCGCGAGCACGGAGAGCCACGGACGCGCGCACCACGGCGCCGAGCACGACGTACAAGGCGACTGCGCGAGCCAGCCTCAGCTCCGCCGCGGCCGCGTCGAGGGCGCGCGCGGCGGGAGCCGAGAGCCTGCACGCGTCGGACGTGGCGAGCGCGACCACCGCGAGCAGCGCACCGGCGAGGAGCAGCAGCAGGGCGAGGGCGGCGGTCGCTAGGAGCGCGCCGGAGAGCAGGCCGCCGCAGAGGATCCCGGCGA
The DNA here is from genome assembly GCA_000582825.1 of Hordeum pubiflorum. Classification (NCBI taxonomy): domain Eukaryota; kingdom Viridiplantae; phylum Streptophyta; class Magnoliopsida; order Poales; family Poaceae; genus Hordeum; species Hordeum pubiflorum. The sequence goes on along the minus strand of CBMN010751300.1, from coordinate 6,134 downwards.
GGAGGAGGTCAAGGTGGTGTTCCCGCGCCGTCGCCGCGTGCGTGGCCATGCCCATGGCGGTGCTGGGCTGGCAGGGGAAGATCGCGGCCGAGAGGCAGCAGAGCAAACCGACCGGCAAGAGAGAGGAGGAGGAAGAAAAGGTTGTCGCGCGATCGGTTTTCATTCTTCTTTTTGCCTGCGGTGCACGTCTGGTGTGGTATGGATGCTTGACGACCTACGTACGTTTCGGCGAGAGGCAAGCCAAGGATGGATCGATAGCGGATGAGAACAGGTGCCAGAATATTTATTTATTTTCGGAGTGCCGCACGTTTTTTTTTTTTTTGATCAAAAGGGGTTTCCCCCTGCCCCATTGTATATCATGAAGCAAAACAGTCAAACAACAGTACTGGCCTCAAAGGCTCATGATCTACTACGAACAGGGAAAAACGAAAGATGCTTGAGAGCAGAAGTTCTCTCAAAAGCCAAACTTATTACAACATCGAGTACCCAAAGCTAAGCTACCATACGAACGAAGATCAAAGCATGTGCAGATGGCAGATTCCTTAGCGACGGCACCACGACACCTCCGGCCTTATCTCCACGCAATCCGCAGCACCTCTCCAAGACGCTTGTTCAGCAGGAGGATGCATCTTTGCAGCAGCACGGCCCGTGCATCGTCGCAGAGCACTTTCCACTGTTCCAGGTGAGCATTTAACTTGGCAAGAATGCACTTGACACTTTTCCATGTACGTCCCTGAAAACAGAACTCATTTCTTCGTTTCCATATGCTCCATAAGGAGGCAGCAGTAACCATATTAATCACCAGGTTTCTCTTGGGATTATTCCATAAGGAAACAATATCATCAAAGCTAGCAATTTTCTTAACTAGGAAACATTCAGAGACAAAGTCCCAAAGCTGTTGAGCAACCACACGATCAAAGAGAAGATGTTGAACAGATTCATCCTCTTTGCAGAACAAACAAGTGACATCCTCAACAGATCTACGTTTTATTAGATTATCTTTGGTAAGGACCTTATTATAAATGCACAACCAGAGAAAAACATGAATATTCTTTGGACAAATTACTTTCCATAACTTGTCCCCAATAGCAGAAACTATACCCCCAAAGTTAATTTTAGCATACATTGATCTTACTGAGTACACACCATTGGGTTCTAGCATCCAAACAGGGGTATCCGCTTCCTCAAGAAGAGGGAACTGGCGAATCAGATCAACTAATCGATTCCACATGTCTACCCCAGCTTGATCTACACATCTTCTGAATGTCAACTTCAAATTAACACCGTCCCAAATTTGTGTCACTGTGCAATCTGGTTGACTACAGATCTTAAACAGATCCCAGAACTGCACTTTTAGGGAACAATCCCCAGCCCATGTGTCGTGCCAGAAGCTAACCATTTTACCATTACCTAATTTCCATCTATAAAAGTTTTTGGAAGCAGCAAAAGCCCAAGTGATGCTCTTCCAAAAGCTAGAGCAGTGTCCCCTTTGGCCCAAAGAATATTGGGGGCATCAACTCTGTACTTATAAGAGATGATCTTTTTCCGGTCCTTATCAGAACTGTCATAGTATCGTTTCCCCCACGAGGCCAACAAGGCCATGTTAAACTCTTTAATGTTAGGAATACCAAGTCCCCCAAAATCCTTTTTCCTAGTAATCATACCCCAATTGACAAGGTGATATCTGTGTTGATCACCCATGTCCCCCTAGAAAAAGTGGGCCATCTGGGAATTAATTACATTGATAGCCCATTTGGGAAATTTCATCATGGCCATAAGATATGCAGGAATACTAATAATGCAAGCACATAACATCACACTTTTGCCCCTATAAGTGAGATATCTCCCCATCCATCCCGATAAACCCTTAATGATCCTATCAATCAACGGTTGTAGGTCTTCTCTCTTCAATTTGTCATAGTGCAGAGGCACTCCCAGGTACTTGATAGGAAAGGTACCCAGCTTGCAGCAGAATATCTAGGCATAATCTTTAGCTATATTTGCATCTACGTTAATGGTCATAAGGTCACTTTTGTGGAAGTTTATTTTCATGCCCGACAGGTTCTCAAAGCATGACAACAATCACTTAAAGTTCCCGGCTTTTTCTATAGAATTTTCCAAGAACAGGATAGTGTCATCCGCGTACTGGAGGCTAACAACACCTCCTGGGATAACCTGCGGCAAAAGCCCCGCAATCAGTCCTTGATCTACTGCTTTTTGAAGCATTTTAGAAAAAAACATCTGCCACCAGGTTAAAAAGAAGAGGGGAAGAAGGGTCCCCTTGTTTAAGCCCTTTGCCCCCCCCCCACAAAGTGGGGGCCTATCTCATCATTAATTTTAACACTGAAAGTACTATTAACTAGAATAGTTTTAATCCAGGATATTCATTTAGTACCAAAACCTCTAGATTTGAGCATGTCAAATAAAAAATCCCAGCTAACTCTATCATAAGCTTTCTCATAATCCAACTTTAACACCAAACCTTGGGTACTTGATTTCTTCACCTCATGAATAACCTCATGGGCCATAACAACACTCTCTAAGATAAATCTACCTTTAATGAAGGCAGTTTGATTTGGAGAGATTATTCTATGTCCATTAGGGGACACCCTATTAGTCATAGCTTTAGAAAATATTTTTACAGCACAGTTACTAAGACTGATAGGCCTGAATTTCTTCATATCTTTAGCATCAACCTCCTTAGGAATAAGCACAATTAGAGCAAAGTTCAACCTATGTAGCTCCAATGTGCCAGCTTCAAAATCTCTGACTAAGGCCATAAAGTCAGATTTAATAACATCCCTGAAGGTCTGGTAAAACAAGAAGGAGAGCCCATCAGGGCCAGGGGCACCATGTGCATAGGACCCAAAAATGGCCTCCCTGATCTCTTCTTCAGAAAAGTTTCTCTGAAGAAGCTCATTCTCCTCCTCAGTAACCATTTCATCTTCCTTCCAGAAGGAAGGCCCCAAATTAATGTTATGCTTACCCTCAAACCCAAACAAATTCTTGTAAAAAGAGGTGGCCACTTCTAACATTTCTTTAGTGGTATGAACTGGACCATTCTCCCCAATCAACTCCGAAAGGTGGTTCTTCCTATGTCTATGATTCACAAGCGCATGAAAATATGCATTGTTCTTATCCCCTTCCTTAATTCTGCGGTCTCTCGACCTCTGCCACAAGGCAGTTTCTTCCTGTTTCCAAATATCTGCTAATTCCTTTTTAATCTCGTTCAATCTATCAACATCCCCCGCGTCTAGTTGGTTCTTCTTAGAGAACACATCAAGAATATCAAATTCCAATAAGAGTTCTTTTTTCTTCTTCTTAATACCAGCTTCAATGTTAATACTCCAGCCATTTATGTTTTTCCGAAGAAGTCTGGTCTTATTCATCCAAATATCAATCGCACTATTACCTGGGAGAGAAGTCCCCCAAATATCTTTAACAAGGTTTTTAAAATCAGGCTGGTCAAGCCACCACTTTTCAAAATGAAAAGGTTTCGGGGAGGACACCCTCCGCGCTCCTGTATCTATAATCAGTGGAGTGTGGTCACTACCTATCCTGGGCAGCGCTGTTAAGACCGACATGGGTTAGTGAGCATCCCAAGATACCGAAACAAATACTCTGTCAATCGCAGCAAAAACAGGATTCTCCTGATTATTGATCCATGTGTAACATCAATTACCAATATTAATCTCCATCAACGCCCATTTATTAATCCAATCATTAAACAGAAAGTGTGCTGAGGATTGACCACCCCATTATTCTTGTCAGCCGCATATCGCACCAAATTAAAATCCCCACCCAGAATCACTGGGATGTAAGCTCAGACATAGTATCGTGCAGTTCAGCAATAAATTCTACCTTTAGCTCATTATACGCAGTGCCATATACGGCAACAAGATGCCAAAGAAAATCATCGCTTTTATTCTTAATGGTCACAACAATACAATATTTTTTATTAACAAAACCAATGATGTCAAAAAGATCATTTTTTAGACCCACAAGGATCCCCCCCCCCCGCAGTGTTGACCGCAGGCAGAAAGTGCCACTTAAAATCATTCCTGCCTGCAATACTATTAAGGGTATGATTATCAATATTCTCCTTTTTGGTTTCAAAGAAACCCACAAAAGCAATGTTGTTATTGTTTAAAAAGTCTCCCAGGCACTGTATTTTACCAGATTGCCCTAGCCCACGGATATTCCAAAACGCACCAATCATTTAATCTTAAACGGATGGGATAAGCCACAAGGCTCTCTTTTAGATTTAATAACAGGGCTATCAACCTCTAGATCAACAGTGCCTCCTGATCTTGAAGGAGATATCTGCCCATCCTCCATAAAGATCTCATTAGAATTATCCTCTACCAAATCTAAATTATTTGGGAGAACAATCTCCGGGTTAGCATCCGCAAGTTGAAGGCATCTAATTTTTTCCTCACAGATCAGAGCATGAATAATATCTTCTTGTTCTATATTGTTTTCACCAATGCACAAATCAACTTTACTAATATGAGATGCTAGAATATTAGGGGCCATGTTAGCAAAAGATTTACCTTTGAAAGTGGGTGGAATCTCCAGGTTCTTTTTCTGTTTATAAGCAGCAGCCTTGTCCATAATTTTGATATCTCCATGATTCCTGGTCTTTGGCCTGTTAGCAAGGATGGGACCCCAAGTTTTTGTACCAGTGTTCAACTTCTTCTTAGTTTCTGTTTCCCTTTCCATAGTTTCAAACAAAGATCTCTTCACAGATCCCAGAGCAGTAGCCACATCTTCACGTAAACACTGCATTTCAGAACTCTCTTCCATTTCATCCTCATCAGATTCAGCCATCTCAAACGTGCTGAGCTGTTCAGAGCAGTAGTCCAGATGGACTGACATAGGTACAGAACCTGCACAAACAGGGGATCCTCTGTTACTGATTGGGCTTTTTTTATCCATGCAGTCCTGACCACCACCCAAAACCTGATATGGAGTGTTCCTGATTTCCTCTACAAAAACCTCATGAACTTCATCAGCCAGAATGTGGGGATGGAATTTAGCTGCAGAAACAGCTCCCATCTGAACAGTTTTACTGGTACTTGCAGAAGCAGTACATTTGTTGGAGAAATTAGCTTTGTCCAACTCATCAATTGCTTCCTCTTCACCACCATCTTCCATATCATCCCTATCCTGCTGGTTGCCTGTCTCATCATCAGCTTCTTCTATGTTGTCCATGTCAGGATCAAGGTCATCTCCATCAGAGTCCTCACCAATCTGATCAAAGCCTTCCACAGTGAAAAACAGGATATATAATTTCCTTTTCATCTCCACTAGTCTCTCAAAGGGAATTTTCCTAGGGTCTCTGAAAGCCACTTTGATTCTGTTAGTCTCATAAAAGCTTTTGAAAATGCCATTCCAGTCCACATCCACCAGAATACCAAAACAGGCAGCCACTTGGGCAAAAACTTTCCAAGCACACCATTTAGGTGGAATTCCTTCTATCTTCACCCAAGCTTCTGTTAACTCACCAAAAGGATCAAGAATACCCTGCCATTCACAGATCTTGATTGACACTCCATCAATTGGCAGGTCGAAGGCTGGGAATTCAACCAATTCATCAACATTTTTCCAGGGAGGGAATCTCAGCAAGAACTTCTTATCTTCTAACTCCCTGATTTACCATGGCCACTCTTGATGATGCATGGACTGCATTTTCCAATTTCCTTCCTAATTTCTCTAGATAAATGAAGTAGATTAATTAATTTGTTATGTGTACGGATAGTACATATTGCTCTAGCTGCTATTGCTCATTTCAACCTTATCCTAAGAAAGTTTTTACAGAATCACAACAAGCTGCGAGGAGAGGTAGTTCAGGAGAGCCAAGACTTCGCTGATACCTTATCTACCGGTGGTATACCCTAAACTGGTTGCACCATATATCAAAGTTATTACATATATTTCTAGTGGTAAGCATTTTTTTTTGACGCTGCTACGGCGGGCAAAAGCCGGACCGAACAATTTTCATTTTCAAAACCAAGATCGAGATACAAATGCAATGGCTACATCAAGTAGCACCCAGACCACAAGAGAGGAACAATGAACAACAGAAGAAGAAAGAACCAGAAGCAAGCTACGACAAGCAGCCGACACCAAGA
>CBMN010751297.1:0-11073 GCA_000582825.1 Hordeum pubiflorum | reverse complement strand
TGTCGACGAAAGAGCAAAAGATACGCTTTGGACAGCGGCAAAGGAACATTTCACCCTATAAAAAGAACATGCCACATGGGCCCTGATAGACTGGCCCCATCTGTCAGTTTCACCGTTAATATGTGTTTATATGCATAGACTAGGTACTATTTTTTTGAAAAGTAGTACAAATTCATTGAGATTGCCGAGCTGTGGTACCAACATGCAATTAACTCCATCTCGAAAGCCAGCTGTTTTTTGGGGGGTGGGGGACGGTGGCGGACCTACGCGACAGCGGCTTCATCGGCGGTAAAAATATTGGTTCTCGAAGCAGGCTTTCTCCCTGCTTTATATATAAAGTCAAAACTGAACAAGGTACACGGCTGAACGATACAAGCTGGAGAGGTGGCCCTCTTACAAAGTCGATCCCGAGATAACCGGCAAACGCAGAACTCTACGGAGCCTAAAAAGAAAAAAGGAAGATGTGAACACAACACCAAACTACGCCCTAGCACACCTAAGCTCCACAACAACGCCCTCATGAGGGAGAACGGCGCAAAGCGTTGCCGCTGTCGAGTCCACAACGAACAAAGGTCTTCACCCGGAGCCCTGACACGGAGAGAAGAACCATGACGACGTCTTCAAGAAGATAGCGGCATCCGCAAGTGTTGCCGTCGCCGGTGTCGAGGCGCAGAGCTTTCGCTCGGCAGCTCACCCATGCCACTCCGAGGTCGCCAGGACAAGCTTGGTGAGGACAGATCCCCAGATCCGGATCGGAGCGCCGCCACTGCCAAGATAGAGAGAACACCCAAGCCACCCACTGCTACTCGTCCTGTCGCCCACACGACCAAGACGAGAGTCACCGCCGCCGCGATGTTGCCCACCGGAGAGCCAACCATGCGGACCGCCACCCGGGGCCGCCGCCCCGGCATCCATGTCCAAGCCACCAACATCCGCCCACATCACACTGAAGCCGCCACGGCAAGAGGAGTAAAAGGTGTCTCCTTTCACTCCAAGCCACGAAGTTTGGATTTGGAGGCATCGACACTTGTGTCTCCAGGCAGTCTCGGTGGACCGGGGGAGACACAACTCCGCGACTACCGACGGCTGCCGTCGAAAAGCTCACACGACGCCATGTCCGTGGTCTACGCCACCGATCTACACGACGTATACGTGATGAGCCGACCACCACTAACATCCACCGTATACGCCAGGATGTGGAGAGGCGGGCAGGAGGGTCCTGTGAAGGGTGTTCGCTCGGCCTCTCACGGGAGAGGCGCGGGACGAACGAAGGGGAAAAGGAAAAAAAATATTGTTTGGGGTGCGGAGGAGGGAGAGAGCTTTGGGCTGCCGGCGTGAAACGGTTCCGCCACCAGAGGGGGTCGACGACGGCCATGCGTGTTGGCACGGAGAGGAAGGCGGGAGCAGTCGCCTAAAATTTTACCTGGCCACAGTAAAAATAGGCACAAGGGCTGCTGCGCTTTCATGCATGAGAGTCGGCCATGTCCATCTTGTTTCCGGCCAGCCCACAGCTCTAGTGTCGCCGGAAGGGAAGGAGCGATGGATGGATGCACCGACGGTCGGGCAATGTCAACGTCGGAGGTGCATCCGGGAAAGGCACACAGCACATGTCTCAGACCAAATCGTAGACGCACGAACAGTGACCCATCGAGACGGCCAACCGAGCGCCGACACGCGTAGCCAGCCCCTGCCGATGCGGCCACCTCGCGCCGCTGCTTTGTCAGGCACGCGCGCACGCGCCCAAATGGAAAATGACACACCCCAAACGCCCGCCGGACCGGCCGGAGCCGCTCGCCGGAGTGGCGCTCGAGTGCTGGCGTGGTTGACCAACCAAACCGAAAAATACGGAGGAGGTGGTGGCGTCATGATACGACCGCCGCTGTAGTGCACAACACAAAGTAAAATAACACGTTGCTTCCGGCTGCGTTGGCGTGTTTGGACCCAGCCAGCAATAGCGTCAGACGCGTGGAAGCCGACGCCATCACGCGACGCCACGAGCCACGATCGGGTCGTCTCACCGCGTGCGCGCGCACCCGAACCAACCTGTGACCGAATCGAATCGAGTGACACCAGCTGGGATGCGCGCTCCGCTCGGCGTGCCTCATTCCCGTCTCGCGTCTCTCGTCTCGCCTCGCCCCCCGCGGCTGGCTCGCCACCGACGGCGACGACCCAATAATAGGCGCCGGATCGGGCGAGGGCCACGGAGCGAGCGAGCCATGGGCGTCCACGCGGCGCCCTCCCCCTTTCCACCCTTCCCCGTTCCCCGCCGGGAGGAAGACGTCGACGACGACGACACCATCGTCCTCCTCGGGGCCGGCGCCCAGCGCTGGGGCGCCGCCATGGCCTCGGCGGAGCAGTCCCCCACGCCGCCGCCCATGTCCTCCTGCGGCCGCTACATCCTGCACCGCGTCTGCCGATTCGACACGCTCGCCGGCGTCGCCATCAAGTACGGCGTCGAGGTAATCTTTTAATTTATTAATGAATTAAACGCACCGTCCGCCCGTTCCCTGGATTTCTTTTCCGATCGAGACGCCGCCGCGCGCATGGATGGGTGGATGATCTCTGACGACGCCGTTCCCATCGCTCGTTGGTTCGTGTGCAGGTGGCTGACGTGAAGCGGGTGAACGGCCTCACCGCCGACCTCCAGATGTTCGCGCACAAGACGCTGCGGATCCCGCTCCCGGGCCGCCACCCGCCCGCCCAACATTCCCCTCCCTCCTCCTCCCCGGCCGCCGCCGCCGCCGCCAGGTACCACCTTCCTTCGCCTTTCCCCCTTTGATTAGATTAAAAATTTCCAAAGCACTGCGTCCCGCTTGGAAGATGGAGCCTCACCTAATTCCTCCGTCTCGACTGAACGCGTGACCCGGCGACTCGTTCTGAATCCTGACCAATTCCAGGAGAAAATTTCTGTAAACAGCTTAGATTTGCCACCGACTATTCCCCTTTTTTCCAGCTAAGAATTTGGCAATGTCCCTCAATGATCATGCGCAAAGAAGCAGGTCAAAATCCAGCGAGGTAGGCAGGTTCGGCTGAAATCCAAACACCAACACACACACACACACTTCCGGTCACTGTTGACCATTGACATCGACACCTAATGGCAAGTGGCAAGTGGCAAATGCCAAATGTGCTCTGCTTTTGCTGAACCTTCCAAAGGGAAAGGGGCCGGCCGGTCTTCGCCCACTCGGCACGGTGGTGGACTGACTGGTGGGAGCATCCACAGAAAGCCAACGCGCAAAGATTGAAAATGGGATCTAGCCTGTGGACTCGTGACACTCCACATGCCTGCACAGTTGCACTCACCGCCCAGTGCCCACACCACACATGTCCTGAACTTGGCATACACATTAGTTGCAAAAACATCGTCATTCATGGCACCGACACAAGGCAAGTAGGAATTTACAAATTGTATATTTTTTTTCATCGATACTACTATACTATACAAAATACATTCATAGTAGTAGTAGCACTTCCCTAGTTATCATTTCTAGTTTAATGATCACACCATGTGAGTGCTGGCTAGTGCGCCGAGCCTGAATTTTATCATCGGTGGACTTCTCTGCTGGTGCACTTGGATCTGAACAAGATCAGTGGTGGACTTCCTTGCTGGCTGGTACACTTCATGCTATATTATATGCAAAATGACAGTATGATTCGATTCAGGGAATGGACTACGCGCCGGCCTCCCAAAAATGCCGCCTTGGACCCGTTCCAGAAACCGCCGCGGAACACGGTTTCGCCGTCCATGAGCCTGCTGCAGGGGTACTATGGCCTGGCGCCACCTCCAAAGCGGGAACTGGCAGACCAAGCCGCCGAAATGGCGACGGCTGTCAAAGGTAAAAGAAACCATCCCCTGTTTGCTTGCTTGGATGATCAACAATTCCTGTGTTATCTGCTGGTTTCTGAATCTGAACGAACATCCAGGCCAGCACAGGAAAGCGAGGAGCATATCGACGGGCTTCCCTGTTGTAAACGGGGATGCCAGCTGGGAGACCGATGACGCCGAGAAGCAGGTAAGGCGGCGCCAGAAGGCCGATCTTGAGCTGACAACGATGAGGGAGGACAACAATGGTGGTGGCCTGCTGCCGAGGAACGGGGAAGGCTTGGCGCTGAGACCAAAGTCGGGAGGTCGACCGGACATGAACAACAGCCAGCAGGATCTTGTAGCGGCCGGGTTGGTGCCTTCGTATGGCGATGGCCTGCTCGCAGTCAGGAAATCCTCGAGCACCCCAGAGTTCCAGGACTCAGACAACAACATCGCTTCGGTGTGGCTGAGGAGCAAGTGGAACCTGAAACCAGACGCATTCGCTCTGCCTCTCCAGATCATGCTCCTGGACAGCCTTCCAAAGCCCCTCTTCGACAGCCTTCCTAAGCCCATCGCTGCATGGAGAAACAAGGCAGCCCGGGATTAACTTCCAAGGTATACAGCTCATCTGTACAACGCCTTATAATTTACCGATCGGTGTTCGCCGGTGATTCCAGTCCAGGTGCAAATAGGGTACGAGGCCGAGGAGCGAGTAGCTCGTTTACATGGTCCGGTGTGGACAGCGGGCATTGTCGCACCCAAGTGGTGTGGTTCTTCTTCCATAAACTGCAGAGATGATGCCGAAAGACAGAGTTGAATACAGTGAGTACATTAGCTCTACATATACATAGTGCACTGAACCTGCTGCGCGCCGAAGCAGCGGCGGCGGGAGCAGTTTGTTTCCTTTTTATGAGTTGTTTGAGAGGATATATTCTTTGTCTTTTGTACGCGACGCAGAACTGCAGATAGACAACATATATAGGAGCAAAGGGAAACGAGAGGCAGTATGTTGTACGTACACTAATGAAGGAAATGGACTTTGTTAGTGCTTGTGTGTTACTCTTGGTCGTGGATTTGTCATCTCAACTCTGTTCTTGAGCATATTACCTGTAAAATAGTGCAGAATTTATGTGCTTATGATCAACTGAAGGCCACGGAATAAGTCGTTGCAAACTACACCACAGGCGGCAAAAATCAGGACATGAACTAGTATATGTGTCATCAATTTCAAGTATTATATCTGAGTTTGCTGTTAAGTTGCACTCAGCAGACCCAAAAACCATCTTAGTCATAACAACAATAGAAATATCTTTCCTGGTGAGTGACGATAGTTATAACTAGTGTAGAAAACGCTCTTATAATATGGGACAGAGGGAGAAGCATATATTGTTGCAAACTCGCAGTTGCAGGGCAAACACAACCTAAACTCCTAAAGTACCAAACTTGCTCTGCTTTGGAGAGAACCACATCCGGTGGAACGTCCCTCAAATCCAAAACACTGCACTGAAATTACAATGCATCAGTGATGTTGCTGATCATCGATAAGATGAATTTCAGCATTTGCATCTTTTCTATACTAGCATGGCGATCTGCATGCTTTCAACCTCGGGTGTCTGATCAAGTGTCTCCAGGGAATTATACTATGTATGCATCATGTAATCTCATGAACTCCCAAAATACAAGAATATAACATGAACAAGATTCGATTCATAAATGCACGAGAGGAACTTCATACAGTTCAACAAATCATCAATACCTAAGATCATAATCATGATGACAACTCATAAGATCAAGAAAAAGATGTACATGACATATAGCTACTTCCACAAACCCTTAGCCTTGAAGGTGAACTACTCGCATTGCCATGGGAGCAGCAAGGGTTGATGTAGAGGTTGAGAGTTAATTGCAAGAAACTACCACATTTGTGGCTAGGTTTACAAGAAACCACCAACTCTTTAATCCGTTGCAAAAAAAATGTAGTATTCGTTTGCAAAAACCACTGATCGGCCGTTTAGACCATTTGATCTCATTTCTGATAGGTGGGCCCAGAAAACGCCTACTGGCATAACGGTTGGGCAGACGGTGCCGTTTGGACCAAAACAATCAAGACATCGCGCGTGTCGGTCGTGGTCAAACAGCCCCCCCCCTGCCCTCCCCTCTCTCTCGACCTCTCCTCTCTCACCCTGCTCGCTGTCAGTGACATGCCTTCTCGCCGTTGTTCGCCATGGTTTCGTGGAACGACATCGACAATAGCGAGGACTCTGCCGCCCAGTACCTCTCCTCAGACGGCTCCCCTATCAAGGTCAGTGTTGTCTAGGGTTTCGATTTGAGGGTTTTGTTTGCCCGGCTTGATTTGAACTTGTTAGTTGAATCTATATCCCAGTTACAATCGAGGACCCAAACTACGCTGGTGTTGACGATGATGTGTGAGCATGGCAAGCCGGCAGAGAAGTTTGTTGCATTCGAAGGGATTAGCACTGGGAGGAGGTTCATGGCTTGTTCACTTGATGTAAGTTGGAGCGAATTTCTGTAGTTTATCAGTTGTTAGCTAATTTTGCGCAATCCATTCCCCAAAAATTTCTGGGGAATCCTTGTCGTTGGAGTAGCTTGAGTAAATATTCCAACTTGACGGTGTCGAAGGCCTCGTGGATATCAAGCTTGAAGAGGAGGGACGGGTCTTTCCCTTGTGGAGGCGTCTGCCACGAAAGAAGTTGTCGTGTATGCTTTTTGTTTTGATGAAGGCACTTTGGGCGTTGGAGACAATATCTGTCATGTGGGGGCTAAGCCTTAGGGAGAGCACTTTTGCATTGATTTTTGCGATCGCATGAATAAGACTGATGGGTCTATAGTCAGCGATCCCCTCCTCCCCTTCCTTTTTGGACAGGAGCACCACGTTTGCGGAATTGAGCCACTGTAGGTTTTCGGTGTGAAGAGAGTCGAAGTAACTGATGACCCTCATAAGGTCAGGCTTGACAATGTCCCAACACTTCTTAAAGAAGAGGCCCATGAACCCATCCGCCCCGGTGCCTTGTCCTGCTGCGTAGCCCTAAAGCGATTGATCCTGCTGCGGTTAACGTTTCTTTTGTTCTTGTCTCTCGCCCTATAAATCTTGTTGAAATCACTGGTGGCAAGCCAAGCCATCCCCGGTGGTTGTTTCTAGCTCAGGAGCTCAGTAAAAAACCCGTCTTTGCAAGCGGAATCCATGGGGCCGTAGACGGAGGTGATCTTGAATAGCACGTCGGTCCCTTTCAGTCAGACCATGGCAGAGAGGCAATATGAAGTGAAGGTGATGTTGGCCACATCGACAAGAAGATCGTCCCAGAGCAGCAGGATGCCTCCCCTGGTACCATTTGTGGGTCATTGCGCAAAACTGCGCAGCGTCTATCCACCCAAGAAGGCCGCCGTGAACGAATCGACATTGTTGAGTTTTGTCTCTTGGAGGCAAACGATATGGCAAGACGAGGAGGCAATCGTGGCGTTTACGGTGGTGCGTTGGTCCGGGCAGTTAAGGCCCCTCACGTTCCAGCTCAGAAAATGAATCGGTTGTTCTAACATTATGTAACCAAAAGTACCCTGTATTCCAGCCATTCAACATCAGCGGTCTCAGTAGAAGCAGCATGGTGCAGGACATCACTGGAGCACCCAGGAATTTGCCAGCAAGCCTTGAGAGGTAAAACCACATCAATAGCAGCAAGCCTTTCCATGAAGGCAAAAGTGGAGTTACATGGCCAGGGGCCAGCAGCGAACTTGCTCGTGCAACAGGGAGCACCATATTTCACCATACTCACATAACCAGCATGTGATATAATAATATAATGCACAGAGACCGAGGGAATCAATTAACTTTGTCCATACATGCCACCACCTGATACTAAAGCACAGTAGTACATCTTAGTTACTGCTCCAACATGCTCCACCTTAGTCAATACACCAAATCTAACTACTACTCCAGTGCATAAACTAAACATTCATCACTACACTACTACGTTAATAAGTGCATGCATGCCACATGATAACATAGATACAGACAATCATAGCTTCCAACAGACAGTTAACACAGCCACTACACCTCCAACATCTAAATCAAACTTAGACTCTCCAGATGATCTGCGATGGCCCTCTTATAGCTGGCCTTGAAGGTCGACAGAAGAGACCACGCAACCTCCACTTCCATCTCACACGAGAGAACTTCTACCATCTCCCGGCTTCTACCTCTTTTCTTGGGCAGAAAATCAACCTCAAGCTTCACCCTATCATTATTTTTCTTCGCTTCGCCTTTTTCATTCTTCCCTTTGATACGCTCTGCCTCTACCGATACTCTCAGATTAGTCACACAAAGCCCATCTAAAGGAACAAGCTCAACGCAAGCAACACGGCGTGAAAACTTCACCTGACCATCACCATCCACGAGCAGTTTGCCATCACGAGAATCCAGCAGCAACACGGACTTGTCTGGAATACCGGACGTCTCGGCGGTGAAGACACACCGATAGCCATGTGGCCACGTCCCTCCAATGAGTTTTACACTCACCGTGGCCTCCACCGAATCAACCAAGTGGCCAAAAGTAAACTTCAGTGTGCTGAGCTTGCTGGTCCAAGACTGATCAAACAAACAGGATCTCCATGGGCCGTTACTGCTGTAACAGGCTGCCAGAAAGCTTAAATCTTTGTCTTCAGACTCCCTGTCACCTTTTACTTTAAGATCAACATCAAAGTACACAGGTTTAACAGACACCACAACACCCCGGGTAGGACCTGTTAGTGCCAGGTATGGATCCTGCATGCAACATGTAACTAAATAAATAATCACAATGTTTCATCATCCATCATTAATAAGACTCAAAGACTAGAGTGGAATGTGACAACTCTACTTGATAGAGAGTTAGTCCATGGATAAACACAATTCTTTTATAAGGTGGAACTTAATTCTAATAAATTGAATGAGAAGCTAGCACACAAAATGTAACCAATGATGAGCAGAATTTGACCAAGAGCGAACATGCTTAAATCGTCAAGAACCTTAAAGGGTCAAAGAATCTAATCCAAACAAGCAATAGTAAATTAACTGATGACAAAGAAGAGGTGAATATTAATAAGCATCACAAAATAGCAGTGACAAAATAGTGTATATATTGAATGAAGGTGCATCATTTCAGGCGAATAGCACAAAATATGGGAGAAAATAATAGATTGGAAGCATCCATATTGTTCAGGTGTATACCTAAACATCTTAATAAAGCCGATTCACAAGGAATGATAAACGACTTTCAAGTAAGAAATAAGAGGAGAACACAAAAAAAGCTATCAAGTATGGAAAAAATAACATTGCACAAACAGATTAAGCTATGATTCAGCATGGAATTCCTAAGATAACACTCAAGATTGTTGTGGCCACTGCTCTACGGTTGAGAGAGTTTGTCCACAGATACACAACTCATTTATCAAGTGGAACTTAATCCTAGTAACTTAAATGAGAAGCTAGGCACACAAAAAGTAACCTATGATTAGCAGAATTTGACCGAATTTAGAGTTGGGTTAGGAAACATGTTTAAATCATCAAGAACTTTAAAGGGTGAAAGAAACTAATCTAAACAAACAATAATAAGTTACTAATGCAAAGAAGATTATGTTTATTTCACTTAAAGCATATGAATTCGCCATACAAGTACAAAACATTACACCAACTCAATGCCGATGAACTTAAATTATGTGTATTTCATCTTAATGAAGTCAAGAGGCCGGAGGTATTCCTCCTTTTCTAAAAAAAAATATAAAAAAAATCTTAATGAAGCCAAAAAGGTTATACGAGTTAATATTATACATAACAATCAGAGTTACTACATGTTTATTTCATCTTAGCAATATATTTATTTGATCTTATTACAGACTACGAACAAAATTATACTTTAAGTTTAGATCTCCTAAACAATCGCATAATTGTACTCTTGTAATAGAGATATTGTTCATGGATGAAAGTGAACGAACCTTTGTGGTAATGATTTGGCAGTTATCCCTTTCACGATGGAAGATAACATTTCGGTTGTGATCAACGACGTCACGGACCGCGACCATACCATAGACATGCAAGGGCCACTTCAACCCTCCTGTTGTCTCCTCGACTTTGACGGAAAAAATCTGTATAGTGGACTGGACGCGGGCAAACTTGCAGCCATGATCAGTGAAAGCCATGGGAGGGATCATCGCTGAAATTTTGATTTTACAAATTAGCACTTAATTTGAACCTTACTTAATTTCTTGCACACGATCAGCAAGCAATTAGATAGGAAATTACGAGATAAAAGGTCTAAGTTTACATTTCGCAGTCAACACCTATACCAAACCAAAACAACCAGCAGCAGCAAGAGGCGAAGCACATACATGATGTGGCATGAGGATGCAGATAGCCAAACTCACATTTTAGTTTGCTAATATATGGATTTTCTAATCTGTGCTGTATACAGATCGAAGAAGGAAAACAGGAAGAACAATTTTATTTAGCTCAAGAGTCGAAGACAAGGTGAATTTTATCTCTCATGTGTTTGTACTATTTAGCGTACCACGGATACTGCTTATCATTGTCCATCTCAACCAAAGCTGACATGACGGTGTGAATTTCTTCTAGGTATGCTTCTCCGGCCCTCCCATCAACTCTCTCAACTACTGAAGTATTAACCCCTCATAACTGTTCATATATAGGGTTTTTTATTTAGTTTTTACTAATGCCCTTTTCTTGGGATGTTTCTGTGTGTTCCTTCCTACAACCAGCTTGACCGTTTGCTTTGGAATGAGTTGTTCAACTCAGAAAGAACAATGTTTTAACTAGCGGGCTATGAAAAATAACGGCGGACCTCCAAACATGAGACCATTTAGTGGCGCCCTGCTGAAAAAGTTATAGCAAGGCTATTTAAAACTATGGAAAGAATAGAGATTGCTTTTGTCTTTCCTACAATCTGTTGCCGGTCGATCAGTCTTGTTTTTTTTCTGCAGTTTTTCTTCTCTTTGGCAGTGTATTTGGGCTATCTCTCTCTGAAGCTTGGACACACTGGTCTGGTTGGCTCTTTTCACTAGCAGGAAGATAACTAATGGAAGCAGTTGGCAAGAAGAACATTTAATCGAGCTTGAAGCATTGGTACTAAAGGAAGGTAACTACTCAAAAGTAAAGACATACTCCCTCCGTCCGAAAATACTTGTCCTAGAAATGAATGTATCTAGACTTATTTTAGTTATAGATACATCCATTTTATTTATTTCTAGGACAAGTATTTCCG
>CBMN010751296.1:0-13830 GCA_000582825.1 Hordeum pubiflorum | reverse complement strand
AAACATGTTTTTCCCAAATTTGTGAACATGTTTTAAACTTGCAATTATTTTTTCAAATCATGAAAAATGAATCTTGATTTATTTTTTGAATTTTCGAATATAGTTTTCTTCACCAAATTTCAAAATTAACAAGATTTTTTCCAAAGTTCGTTAATATTTTCTGTAGTCGTGGTTTTTAAAGAAAATCATGATTCTTTTAATTCACTATTATTTTTGGTTTGTGCCAAAGTTTTGAAAAATAAAAAACTGGCAATTTATTTATCTGAGATAGCTCATTAGTGAAAACACCCAGCGAAACGCAGGGTTGAGTGAGCTAGTGGGGAAGCGGACGACAGAGAGATTTTTCCCCCAAGTTTGTTAGTATTTTCCGCAGTCACGGTTTTTAAAAAATTCATGATTCTTTTAATTCAGTATTATTTTTGGTTTGCGCCAAAGTTTTGAAAAATAACAAAAAAAACTGACAATTTATTTGTCTGCGATAGCAGATGAGTGAAACACACAGCGAAACGCATGGGCCGAGTGAGCTAGTGGGGAAGTGGACGACGGAGCTTCTTGGGCGGTGACCCACCGAGCCTCCCCATGAGCGTTATTGCTCCAATCAGCGCCATATAGATGTCATACTTCAAGTAGCCGAGTGGATTATGCAAGCACTTAAACAAACTTATTAGACAAGTTGGGAGGGGGGGAGGGGGGTGTAAGGATGACCAACATAAACTCAATTGGATCTCCTGGCGGATTCTTGTTACCATAGGCTTTGAGTTCACGTATACTAAAGGCGGTCCACCAGGTGCTAAGCAACGGTTGACGGAAGAAAGAGATGGCCGTGCACGACGCGAAAGGCCGAGAGGCGACTCCACCCGTGACACACCCTGCCATTAATGGCCACCGCAACCTCGCCTTATCCCCTGCCACCTCCCACCAGCCACGCACCACATCCCACACCTACCACCAGTGCCCAACCCAGCGGAGAGGCGACGATGGCGGACCGCGTGCGCAGGTTTCGGGCAAGGCGCGCACGCCCCGCGGCCCCGGTGGCGGCGCCGATGCCGATCCCGACCCCGAGTCCACCAATCCCGGTGGAGCTGCTGCTGGTGGTGGAGGCGGACGCGCCGGAGGCACATGCGGAGATCCTCCGTGTGGTGCGGGAGAAGTTCCCCGACCGCGGCAGCTGGCCTGCGGTGTGCGTGGAGATCATTCGCCATTCGACGTTCGCGGAACGGGCGAGATTCATCGGCGACGACGGCGGGATGGACTACCAGATGATCTTCTGGGCCATCCAGGAGGCGGAATCGACGGATCCGGTTCAAGCGGCAAAGTGGAGGAGGTACAAGACGAGGAATCCTTTGCGGCTCAACATGAGACGGCCATCGATGGTCGGGCTGGCCAATCTCCCTCTCGGCGTGCTGCCGCCGGGGGTCAGCCCTCCACGCATCCCCTGACCCAGAGGGATCCCGGCGGGCGTGCTCTGCGGGAGTCTTGTGCCCCGGGACCGAGAGCACGTCGCGCGATGACCAGGGAGCGATGTCGTGATCTGGAACCGCCGCCATGGCCGGGAGATCGAGGAGAGGTACGCCCGCTTGACAAATCCCCATTCACATCTGTTTCTACGGTTTCATACGGCTTGTGCCGTGAGATTGGGCCTTCTCTGGTGAGGGTTGTCCCTCTGGTTCGTAGCCCCAAATTACTAAATTGAGTTGTAGATTATAGCCTGAGCCCAAAGGGTTCTGTTCCTGAGCTCCCTAGTGGAAACAATGGTGATTTGGAATTCATCCCAGAGAGGACGACCACTGCTGAGGGGGATGTGACGTCAGCCTTCCCCAACCCACCCCCGCCCGCTGATTCGGGGGCGTGTCCTCAACAGGAAAGCGGGGAACCGAAGTACGCTTTCTCATAAAGCTTGTGCTGACGAGGAGGAGATAGCGGATTTCTATGGCCAGTTATGGGTCATCCCTTCCCCCAATCGACGTCGTTCCCCTCACAAACCCTCCCCCGCAACTCTAGCTTTGCCCTCCCCAGCCGCCTCTTCTGGGTGAGGAAGGACCTCTTCCGGGAAGGGCGCTTCACAGTTGAGGATTGTTATAAATCCAGTTCACCGCCTGAGCCGATCAGATCCCAAACCCACCAAATTCTGCCCTGCTGTTGAAGGGATCGGCCCGGGATCTCTATCCTTTGCTGAGATCGTGAAGAGGAACATGGCGGATACCCAGGGACAGGGGATGCAGGGGCAGCGCCCAGCTCGCCGCCAACCACCTCCGAAGAAGATCGCGGGTGGAGGTGGGGGGCCAAGCAGAAGGATCCTGCCGCTCCAGCCAAGACCCAACCAGCAGGAGCTGCTCCACCAACAACACAACCAGCTCCCCCTGCCCCAACCCTGCCAACACCTCCTGTGGAACAACCCATGGACCCAAGGTACAAAGATATGATCTGTTTCAGTTGTGGAGGTCCTGGCCATTATGTTGGCAACTGTGTGAAACCAAAGAAGTGCTTCATCTGTGCCGGCAATCACAACGTCAACAACTGCGCTGCTTGGGCTCGACTGCAACCTACTGCAACCTATTTTGGTAGTGCTGCTGCTGGTTTGGGAGTTTACCATGTGGATGTGCCCATGCCAGCAGAGACTAGCTGGCTCAATTTTGACAACTGTGTTGTGTTAAATGTGGTCACAGGAGAGATCAAGGCAGAGGAATTGCTGGTACAGCTGAATGGGATGTTTTGCAAAAACAAGCACTGGCCTTGGCACATTAGAGAGCTATCTTCTAAGGCTTTCCTCCTGAGATTCCCTCCCTGGAAGAAGATAGATGATCTGCTTGATTTCCCAGCTTTCAACCTACCCACTGAGGGGGTTACTGTCAAGATCACTGAATGGACTGGTACAGCTGACCCCTTTGGAGAATTGACAGAGGCTTGGATTCAGATAGATGGCATTCCCCCAAAGTGGTGTACCTGGAAAGTTTTTTCTCAAATTGCATCAATGTTTGGCATACTCACTGATGTTGATTGGAATGGAATTTTCAAATCTTTCTATGACCAGATCAGAATCAAAGTTGCCTGCAGAGATCCCACAAAAGTTCCTTTTGAGAGGCTTGTAGAATGAAGAGGAATCTCTACTTACTTTACTTCATGGTGGAAGGTTTTGAGCAAGTTGGAAATGATTACAATGGAGATGATGATGATCCTCGTCAAGATAAAATTTCTGGTAATGATGGAAAGTCTGATCAACATAGTCCCAAAGATGATGATAACATGGAAGATGATGGGGAAGCAATAGATGAACTTGATAAAGCCAATTTCCTCAGAAAACCCGGCTGTTTCTAGCTCCAAGAACAACAAGTCTCTTAGTGTGAATGTTGTTGAATTCCACCCCAATATGTTCCAAGATGATAAACACATACAATTCCTTGTGGAAACTAAAGAGAAGCCAAGGCCTATTTGTGTAGAGGAGGAGACATCAAGTCCTAGGCAGGGAGATACTATGGAAGAGGAGATGGTTTTCACAGCAGCTTCTCTTGCTGATCAGATGGACTACTGCTCTGCCTAGCTGAGCAAATTTGAAGTGTCTGACATAGATGAGGATAAAAGAGGATGTTCTGCAAGATGTGCAAGCTCTGCCTGATGAGATGGTAGACAAATTTGCTTCAGTTAAAAGGTCTCTGATGAATTCTCTAGACCAAGCCAAGTCTGAGAAAAAAAGAAAAGGAACCAGCAATGTGGCCAGCCCCAAAAAGTGGGGTCCTATCTTAACCCACAAGCACAACACTAGGAATCATGGAGATGTCAAGATCATGGAAAAAGCTGTTGCTTACAAGCAGAAGAAAAACCTGGAGATTCCCAAATCTTTCAAAGGTAATTCCTATGCAGTTTTAGAACCTTGTGTTCTTTTAGAGCATGTGAAAATTTTGATTTATGCATAGGTGACTCTACTTCTGAACAAAATGATATCTTAAACAATCTGATAGAATCTGAAAAGGCTACCTGTCTAGTATTTGCTGATAAACATCCTGAGGAGGTGCTTCCTGACAACTTAGACATTGTGGAGTCTTCTGACTCTAATTTTGCCTCACCCAAAGCTGTGGTCGCTGAATTGTTCCCAGGTGGCACTGCTGGATCAATTAGTGCTTGCCCAGTTGTATGTACTAAAGCCAAACCTTGTGGTTTATCTCACCCTTTTAAGATCCAATGATAGGAGCCTTTTGGAATATTAGAGGAATAGGAAAGCCTGGTAAATTACAGTGCCTTGCAGAATTTATTGTGAATAATCATCTTGATTTTGTTGGTTTCTTTGAAACCAATAAAGAAAATATTCCTGATGGTATGTTAAATTCTTTAGCTGGGAAAACCAATTTTTGTTGGCATTTTCTCCCTGCTATTAACACTGCTGGTGGGATCCTTCTGGGCCTTAAGTCTGACCTTTTTGAAGTTATAGGTTTTGTTGATAGGAAGTATTGTATTATTGCCACCATTAAAAATAAAGATGATAGCTTCATTTGGCACCTGGTGGTGGTTTATGGTACTGCCTATACTGAGCTTAAGTTGGAATTTATTGAGGAACTACATGAAGTAATGGATACTTTATCCTACCCTGCCTTGCTGGGGGGTGACTTTAATTTAGTTAGATCCAGCCTGGATAAGAATAATGGTATCATCAACAACCATTTTTCCTATCTTTTTAATGATTGGATCAACAAATGGGCATTAGTGGAGGTGGTTATCTCTAACCGGAACTATACTTGGAGCAACAATCAAAACAACCCCCATTTTTCTGCGATTGATAGAATCTTTGCCACTACTGATTGGGATACCCACTTTCCCCTTTCAGCTGTGAATGCTCTTCCGCGGCTTGGTAGTGATCACACACCGCTAATTATTGATACTGGAGCTCGGAGGGTTACCTCCCCGAAACTTTTCAGATTTGAAAAATGGTGGCTTGATCACCCCGATTTTAGAACCCTAGTACAAAATATTTGGAACACTCCTGCCCCTAGTACGAAGGCCATTGATGTATGGCAATTTAAGACCAGACTCTTTCGAAAAAAAGTGAAAGGTTGGATCATCAATCTTGAAGCTGTCATGAAAAAGAAAAAGAGAGAGTTGATGACAGAATTCGATATTTTAGATGTTTTTCCGAGAAAAATCTTCTTAGCGATGATGAGAAGCTTAGGATGGAGGGCATTAAGAAAGAACTAGAGGAAATTTGGCGTAAGGAAGAAACGGTCGTGTGGCAGAGATCCAGAGATCGTAGAATTAAGGATGGTGACAAGAACAATGCTTATTTCCATACCCTAGCTAATCATAGACATCGAAAGAATCACCTTGTGGTGCTGGATGGTCCAGAAGGACCTGTCACTGATACCTCAGACATGTTGGAAGTGGCTACTACCTTTTACAAAAACCTTTTTTGATTCTGAAGAGAGACATAACATTAGGCTGGGTAATTCCTTCTGGAATGAAGATGAGATGGTTTCTGAAGCGGAAAATGAAATGCTTCAGAAAGATTTCTCAGAAGAAGAGATTAAGAGAGCTGTTTTTGGGTCCTATGCTCATGGAGCTCCGGGCCCTGATGGTCTGTCCTTTCTTTTTTACCAAACCTTTTGGGAGGTTATCAAAAAGGATTTCATGGCTCTCGTTAAGGACTTTGAGATAGGGGAATTGGACCTTTATAGACTTAATTTTGCTCTGATTGTCCTGATCCCAAAAGAACCCAATGCTAGAGAGATGAGGAAGTTCAGACCTATTAGTCTTAGCAACTGTGGGGTGAAAATTCTCTCCAAAGCTATGAATAATAGATGCTCACCTCTTGGGGACAGATTGATCTCCCCTAATCAAACAGCCTTTATTAAAGGGAGATTTATTTTAGAGAGTGTGGTTATGGCACATGAGGTTATCCATGAGGTTAAAAAGTCAGGTATTGAGGGCTTGATTCTCAAACTGGATTATGAAAAAGCTTATGACAGATTCAGTTGGGAATTTCTTTTTGAAATGCTGGCTTCTCGAGGCTTTGGTGTTAAGTGGATTAACTGGATCAAAAGTACCTTGGTCCAAAGCTCTTTCTGTGTTAGGATTAATGATACCAATGGCCCTTACTTTATTAGTCAAAAAGGTTTGAAGCAGGGTGATCCTTTCTCACCGTTGTTATTCAACTTAGTGGCTGACGTTTTCACTAAGATGTTGATTAAGGCAGAGAGGCATAACCTGATCTCGGGGCTTTTGCCCCATGTAATCCAGGGAGGGGTCATCAGTTTGCAATACGCTGATGACACCCTTCTATTCCTCGAAAACTCGTTGAAAAGGCCAGGAACTTCAAGTGGATATTGTCCTGTTTTGAAAATCTTTCTGGGATGAGAATTAATTTTCATAAGAGTGACCTCATGACGATTAACATAGATGATGAAACAGCGAGATCCTTTGCTCAAATTTTTTGCTGTCAATTGGGGGCTTTCCCTATTAAATATCTGGGAGTGCCTTTGCACTTTGACAAACTTAGAAGAGAAGATCTGCAACCTATTATTGATAGGATTATTAAAGGGATTTCTGGGTGGATGGGTAGAACTCTTTCTTACAGAGGGAAGCTTATACTCTTATGTGCTTGTATTGTTAGCATACCTGCCTATATCATGGCTATTATTAAATTCCCCAAATGGGCTATTAAAGCTATCAACTCCCAGATGGCACCCTTCTTTTGGGGCAATCTCGGGGGGAGGGGGGGAGCACAAGTACCACTTAGCCAACTGGGCTTGGTTTCCAGGAACAAAAGGTTTGGAGGGCTTGGGGTTCCTAACATGAGAGACTTTAATATGGCTCTGTTGCCCTCTTGGGGTAAAAGATACTTTGAGGCAGGAGACAAAAATTGGAAGAAGCTGTTAGATTACAAATATAACACTAACAATCCAAATGTGTTGTGGGCTAGGAACAATGTGGGATCTCCCTTTTGGAAAGGTTTTACTTGGGCAATCTCGGGTGCAAAGGTGTTTTACAAATGGAAGATTGGTAATGGTCGCAATATTAGTTTCTGGCATGATGTTTGGCTGGGGGAATGCTCCCTCAAAGTGCAGTTCTGGAGGCTATTCTCCATCTGCAATCAACAAAATTGCTGTGTAGCAGAGATCTGGGATGGAGAGGACCTCAAACTCTCTTTTAGAAGAACTGTTGACCAGGAAGGACTTGCCCTCTGGCATCAACTAGTTGCCAGTATTAAGCAAGTGCAGCTCTCTGATGCTCCTGATTGCCCTATTTGGACCTTGGAGGCCAATGGAAAATATTCTGTTAAATCCATTTATAAGGCCGTCAACTTTGGGGGTGTGAGTTCGAGGGTTGGGGACAAATTATGGAAGATTCTTTGCCCCCAAAAAATACATGTTTTCATTTGGTTGCTTGTTTACAACAAAGTGCTTACCCGTGACAATCTGAATAAGAGAAGAAATGTAGATGACCTCACTTGTCTGTTTTGTTCGGAAAATGAATCAGTCCAGCACTTGTTCCTGGACTGCGTTGTAGCTAAGCATGTCTGGAAATTTGTGGCTATGTGTTTTGAAATTGATATACCTGTTCAGCTTGATGATATTGTTGCCATATGGCAAATGCATAAAACCAAGAAAGTTTTTAATCTGGTTGTGGTGGCCTCCTTATGGAGCTTATGGACACTAAGGAATGATTTTTGCTTTCAGGGGAGAAGCTGGAGAGGCATGGACTGCGTGTTTGCTCGTCTAAAGGGCTTTCTGCAACAATGGAGTGTGCTCTGCGACGCCACACAATCTGTGCTTCTGCAGCGGTGTATTCTTCTGTTGGACAAGTGCAAAGGGGAGCTGCTCAGGATCGCGTGGAGATGATCGATGTGCTGAGGAGTGTTGAGCTGTAGGATGTAGTTTGCTTTTCTTCCCAGGGAGCTCGCCTTGTAATAAAAGTACTGTAGACCTGCTATTTTCTTGTTCCCTGATCTGTCCACGTTAGGCAGATCCGGATCCTTTGAACCGTTTGTTGTTTCAAAGCCGATTCTTGACACATTTATTCGTGGAACGTCTTATCAACGAGCTTGATTCCATCAAGTCCATATCAGTTCCAGCGGCTGCTATTCGTGTGCCCCGAACGATCCGCTACCTCACCCACTAAGCCGTCAGCTGAGGATCATGCAAAAATAAATGTTGACGGCGGTCTTTCCCAGAACGAAAAGGTTGGAATGGTGGTGGCGAATTGCAGAGGGTAAGAAGGCAGCTACATGGTTTCTTATTTGATCATCCTACCAGGCATTACTGATCCGGTAATCCTTGAGATGATTGTGTGCCGCGAAGAATTGGCCTTTGCAGAAGATTTGAGCCTCTCAAGTATCGTTATCGCATATGACTGCAAACCTATAGTTGATGACATAAAGGAAGGAACGGAAGGAATAAACGCTGTCATTATCAAAGAATTTGTAATTAGGTCTAGTTATTTTGTTAGCTGTCAAGTTATTTTTGAAGGTAGAGCATCAAATAGTGAAGTTCATGATCTTGCCAAAGGCTCTGCTGTGATTGATCAGGGTCGCCGCTTGTGGCTTACCAGTCCACATGACCCAGCTTGTATCCCTATGAATATTCACATTGGGCAATAAAGTGTTTGCAATTCTGAAAAAGATAATAGGACCTACCACTGCCAGTAGAGTCTCTACTGGTACTGGATATTTCCATCTGTTTCCTCGTACGATACTCCTGCTTCCTCCTGAACGCCTGATACCCTGAGCGCCATATAGGGCACAAGAGGCCTCAGTAGCAGAACCGGCTGTGACCACCGGCATGTATGTTTTTAAATTTTTCATGATTTCGTCTCTTTCAAAGTACGCTTTCGCTTTTGCTTTGGATTAGAACAAGCATAACTGGGAGCGGATTTGATTTGATAAACCGAGCATGTCTGTTGTAGAATTGGACCGACTAACTATCATTGATTAGCTTCAATTGAGAATTGCTGAATTGGACATATTTCTTTGTAGAATTGGACTGGTTGATTATTGTCAGTTCGCTTTTTATTAATTAGACACTACTACTATATTAGCATGTTGCATTTGTAGAAAGAAAAAGTGTCAACTGGACCACCCGATTTACCATCCTGCCTACGCCACTGCCCAGTAGCACAAAGGAGACCACCGGTCGGTTAGACATGCGATGAGGCAGCACAAGTATTTGTTCAGAGATTCGACTGCTCTAGAATTACTGCAGATACCTCACCTAGACACGAACCTGTAGAAGGTTTATACAGTGCTAACGATCTAGAGAGCAGACAAGGATTCTCCCAGACTATCTTTGTCCGAGACAGGGAGTAAGTTCTGCTGATTTTTCTGCGAACAAGAAGTTACTCTCATACTTCCTCCGCCCCAAAATAAGTGCCGCATATTTAACACTCTATACGACCGGGTCGTACATCCCGCGTCGTGCGACCCTCTCCTGATGCACCTAAAACATGTCTATACATTCTTATCTAGAGAAAACTAAAACAACTAATTCGGGGCAGAGGGAATACTACTCCGATTGCTGTTAAGCACAAGACAGGAAACTGAATTTGGCAGAAAGAAGAACATGCTGTGTTGGCCG
Source organism: Hordeum pubiflorum (assembly GCA_000582825.1). NCBI lineage: Eukaryota > Viridiplantae > Streptophyta > Magnoliopsida > Poales > Poaceae > Hordeum > Hordeum pubiflorum. The sequence continues at coordinate 4,276 of CBMN010751296.1, read as the reverse complement.
TTTGCACTTTGCCTTGCGTTGGAAGGGATATGGCAAGCCCACGCACTATAGCCTCCAGCACCTAAACTCTCATGCCTACATGCGCTTTATTACTACGTACATAACTGCAAAAGGAGCAAGGATTGCGTGGTGTCGCGCATAAACAACCTGTCCCGCGGTGTCGCGTGCACCAACACCAACAGGCAGGCAGGCCGAGCGATTTGCTCCTACGCAATCCTAGGACCCGGTCAGTTACTTTGCCCCAGCATACTCTTCTTCTTCAGATAACGCAAGCCCCAACATTTAAAAAGCACATCTGAAATCCGGGTAGGCCGATTGGTACAAACAAACGCATGACCTTTTGCCTCGTACCCAGAGTCCATAGAGCGGTTAAAGTATTACGCAGATCATTTTAAGTTATCCTGTGGTGGCTTTGTTGCTTCAGGTGATCAGTTTGAGAATAGTGTTAACAAAGTAAGAAAATAGTATGCACATCATGGTTTGCAAACAAATGCTACCCAAGCAAGAAACAGTTATGCAGATCTCTGCGATCGTGTCATCCTTCCAAAAACATACATCTCCAAAGTCTCAAGGCATAAGATGAACCTTCTACTCCCTAATAAGTGTCGTGGTTAAAACCTGTCGGACAATATGACTAAAACCCAACCACGACACTTGTTATGGATCGGAGGGAGTATATTGCTTTCAGTTTCCCACTTACATGATCAACACAGTTCAATTGTATGGCTAACACACTCTTCACCAATCAATAAACCAAGCAACCAGGACCAGGAGTTTCAGGCTACATTAATGAAGACAGGAAACCCTACCAGCACACCTCAATTTCTGCTAGGGTTGTTAGATTATTGCTACTGTGTGATCGCATAAACAGCGACAAGGAGTACCATACAGACCCACCACTATTATTTCAGCTCGGGTACCATTAATTTAACAACACCTATTTGTGGGGCAAATAAAATGAGATGTTCAGTCAACAATGCTTCCTATCAACAAGCAAATCAATGCCAACAGGGTCCCCAATTCCTTGACATAATGCTAATTACTACCCCCTCCATCTCATAATATAAGATCGTTGGGACGGAGGGAGTAGTAGCAAACTGCTACTAAGAGACCCTGAAGTCATGTAAAGGTGCAGATGATAATACAATCCTAGATTGTATCGAATACATGACTCTGATACCTGAATGGATGACAATGCAACTTGAGTTGCCACCTAGTCACCGCAGCTAGTGACAAACGAAACCATACATTGTTGATGACAGTGTTACCTTTATAACATGTAGAAGAGGCTTACCCAGACGTTATCAGGCAAAAATTGATCAGGCAAGTACACCCACCCAAGCAACAAACCGATGCATATAATCACACAATATTAAGAGCTAAAAGAGGCAACTATTGAATATAGTTTACAGCAAGCTCATTATATATAGATGATAACCACCAGATGATACCCACCGAAATGATACCAGTGTGCAGTACATTTTTACCTAGGCTATTGAACAAATAAATACGGAATTGAGCGAGACATGAAGCAAGGCCGCCTTTTCGGAACAAAAACGCAAAAAATAAATAACAGGGTAATATAAGTGTTCCTTCTAACCATACTGAAGCAGGTTCAAATGCAAGTATTTCCTAGACCAACAAATTGCCTTGGTTTGCTCCTCAGATCCAACTAAAGTTAAAAAGATAAACCAGAACCGGCATCCACCTCCTTGAAAGCAACTGTAGACCAAACTATAGTCTTTGCACTTTGCACCAGATTCCCTGTCCAGCACACATCATAATTAGGATAAGGAAGATGCATAGTGAGCAAACGATCACAATTTCAAGTACTTCCATGTTTCTATGAAAACATTACTTATTCTGACAGAAAGCATGTAGATCTATATGATAGTCCACACCATAAAAAGTAGAACGACAGCAACTTAATTGTGCAAAAGCATCCCCATTGATCTTTACAATTCCGCTACTTAAACAAAGAACACAAGTGGGTAAAGTACATCGTGGTTTTCATATTGCCAATGCCAAAATCATACATTTCTCCAATTTATTCCTCTGCCATGGCAAATCAAGAAAAATAACAAGCCTATTCTGCATGCAGTTGAAAAAGAAAGATCACTCAAATGGATTTTAGAACCAACCAATGTGGGTATGCCTGGATCCGATCTGAAGCTCTATGCCTGGTTATCACTCTTTCGGTCACTGTGGCTATCGCGCTCCTGCAACAGGGAGCCAGCCTCCTCATCGGCCTGCGCGGACTTCTTCTGTGCCTCCTTGGCTTTGAGCGCCTGCAGCTTGATGTGGTTGTAGTAGGCAACACCTAAGAAGGCGATGCCGTAGCCGAAGAGGTTGATGGGGGTGACCGTGTCCCGGATCACGGACCAGGAGAAGGCAATCAATAGCCAGTCCTTGACCACTCCCGCCACATTCATGGTAAGCGCGGAGGTCTTGCCAACGAGCAGGAACACCGCAAGGTTGAGCGCAAAGGCGCAGAGCGAGTTTGTGCCAAAGATGAAGAAGTCGGGCTGGAAGGTCCCGACGGCGCGGAGCCTGGGCAGCTCGACGAAGATCCAGGGCACGAGCAGGAAGCAAAGGCAGCAGGGCGCGACGTAGTAGAGCGAGGTGATGGGGTTGAGCGAGATGCCCTTGGAGGTGAGCAGGATCTGGATGAGCACGAGGCGGGTGGCCTCGAAGGCGACGGCGGCGAGCTGGAGCGCGACGCCGCGGAGGTCGAACCTGGCCTCGCCGTAGGCGGCGATGGCGACCCCGAAGGAGATGGAGAGCATGTTGAGCATGGAGGAGGAGCGGAAGGTCTCCTTCTTGAAGAGGACGCCGATGGAGTAGACGGCGACGGGCATGAGCGCCTTGAGCATCTGGATGAAGGAGACGGAGAGGTAGATGTATGCCGAGTTGGAGAACCAGAGCGACATGGCGTAGAGCGCGCCGATGGGCACGACGGAGGAGGTGTAGAGCTGCGGCGTCATGGGCGGGGAGGAGGGCGGCTCGACGACCCGCAGGACGCGGACGAGGCCGACGGCGAGCGAGGAGCAGAAGCTCATGTGCACCATGGTGAGCGAGATGGGGAAGGGCCAGTTGTACATCTTGGGGTCGAGGATGTACTTGTTGTAGACGATGACGGCGAAGGAGAGGAAGATCCAGACGGCCACGTAGCAGTAGGAGAGCAGCACCTTCCGCATCACCGACTCCGACAAGCCGCCGGCGCCCCCGCCGCCGGCCATGGCTCCTCCTCCTGCGCCTGCGCCGCCGCCGCGCGGATCTGGATCCGGGTGGTGGCGGCCGGGTGTGGAGACGCGGTGGAGGGGGGGTGGACTTGGGGGCGGAGGCGGATCTGAGGATTTGGGGCTGGGGACACGGATTGGGGCTGGCGGTGGGGATGGGTTAAGGTTGCGGGAGGTTTAGGTGAGCCGAGGCGAGCCGATGCTTTTGGTTTTGGACTGGGCGCGCTGGCCACGTGGAGAATACTACTGCTTTTTATTATTATTATTATGAAGAGAATACTACTGCTTGCTGGGGAGCACTTTGACTTGTCTTCGCTCCGCCTGGGTTCCCTCTTCTCTTTTATTTATTTATTATTTACTCTTCGGGGCCGGTAAATACGGCCACTGTGACGTTGACGTGGCGGTTTAAAAACTGCCAGCGTTTGTACTGTCATGGGTAACTCGATGCGTGCGTGTGTGTGTGTGTGTGGCGCGTTTCTACGTATCCAACACCTACCGTTGAGTGACATGGTCAATGAGCCGTGTGTGCAAGGATAGATAGGTTATGGTAAAAAAATCAGAAAATAGTTGGTTTTCACCATCTCGTGGCACGAAGCTTCACTTATTGTCACGCAAAAACTGAAAACAAAATACTAATACTAGGACAGGCTGGTTGACCGGCTTATTAAGAGCTTGTCTCGCGATTTGCGCCCTGGGCGTTTAGTTTACCTCTAGTGGTTCGGCAAAGGCTGTCTTGTGCCAATATTGCCCTTCTCGTTTTGCAACCAAAAATGGAAAGAGTTTTGTGTAATTTGTTGATGGGGTGCTATTTTTGTTGGCAATTGAATGTTTGGAATTAAGGCCGAGTATTTTGTTACTATTAATTGGTTGGTTGATCCATTTGGACAGCGTAGCTCCGAAATTAAGATTGTTGATTTTATATGGATGGAAAGAATTTAGATTTTTTTTTAAAAGTATGAGTAAATTTATAGCAAATTTGAAAACTATATGGCCCAATGCAAAAAAAGCAAAAATATTACCCCGTCGGCCTGCGGTGG
>CBMN010751294.1:0-11008 GCA_000582825.1 Hordeum pubiflorum | reverse complement strand
CGTTGGAGACGTATCACTGGGCCGGTACAATCGCCCTGTTGTGACTCTAGGGAAACAGTCAAGGACCAGGCGGTACAACCGCCATGGTCCCAGCGGTACAACCGATTGAGACTTACCTGGAGACTGCAAACCCTGGGGCATCACCCAGGGCGGTGGTTGTGCCAGAAGTATTGGTCCAACCGGTACAACCGCTCAGGGAGGCGGTACAATCTCTTGAGTAAAAACCACAACCCCAACTAAGATTTGAGGCACTCTCTCCTCGAATGGAAGGGTATGGTGGGTGTAATATAAGTGTGTACGTGCATTGATTCACCCAGTACCTTCCGATGCGAATTCCCTCTTAATATTACGGATTTCCCACGACCAAAGAAATAAACGCGTCGGAAACACCGTCATCGATATTTTCCGTCCAGAGGGATGGCATGGATGTCTTGTGCCATATGAAGATAACCTGAGAGCTAGGGCACACGATTAGTCCGCAAATTGCATTGTCATCAACACCAAAACACTTAGGGCATGAGATGCCCTTACAGATCTCTTCCAGGATTTCAGAAGCAAGCAGACTGGGAGTTTTTTGTTGATGCAATCTGTTAAACACCCTAGCATTCCTTTGCTTCCAAAGAGACCACGAAATCCCAATGAAGAGAGAGTCAAAATCTCGCTTAACCAATCAGTGGAAATGTTTTTTTTGGCTGCAGCCACCATTGAGTAGCTGTCGAGTCCACCGCTGGGCATTGAAGGTCGATTCTGAGTGAATAAAAGCACAAATGCCAAACCTCCCTCGCGCAGACACACTGGACAAGGATGTGTTTCATGGTGTCTTCACATTGTAGGCAATTGAAGCACGAGGACGTCTCATCTTGTAATCCATGCCTAGCTCGTGTATCAAAAGTCCATAGCAGGTATTGCACCACCACCCGGGCAAAACTTTTGCATTTGAGTGGAGTCCAACTTCTCCAGATGCATGTGGCAGTAGGAGATTAGACTAACGCAATGCAAAGCCTCTTGTAGACATAGCTAGTCGTGTACTTTCCGGATGCATTACAAGGCCAAGCAAACAAATCCGGATGGTGGGTGTTACCTTACACCGCCGCAATGGCGTGACAGGCACCATTAGTCTGATCCTTGCCAACCCAAAAGAAGGACGACATCCATTTGTCGATCTTGTTAACGACCCAGATCGGGGCATCCAACATCATGATCCGATAGATTGGCCTTGCAGCAATCACCGATTTCAATAGAACCAATCTTCCCGGGCGCTGGATGAGCACGTGTTGCCACACCGGTATGAACTGTCGTGGCTAGTCCAGTAAAGGATGCTAATCTGCCCTTGCTAGTTGTTTGATCGCCAAAGGAAGACCAAGGTACCAAGCAGGAAAGCTCCTCATGTTGCATTGCAGAAGGTTGGTCACGCGATGACGGTCCTCGCCACCGCTTGTGATTGGGACATCACATGATTTACTGTAATTTATCTGCAAACTCGAAGCCTCACCAAATACCCCAAGAGCTCACCTGACAAAGTGTAGGTCCTGAACTGATGGCCTGACAAAAAGAGCCACGTCGTCGGCATAGATCGACAACCTTTGGGTGACAGCGATACCATGGAACGAGCTGACAACTCCATCCACCATAACTCGATTGATAAACACAGTTAATGCATCCATGGCAATGACGAACAACAAAGGGGAGATCAGGTCCCCTTGCCGCAGTCCACAAGTGGGATGAAAGCACCTTCCTAGTAAAGGAGAACGGCAGTCCAACATAGCCAACTTGGGTCAAAGCCTTTAACCATGAGGACCTCAAACAATAAAAGGCTAAGAGAGAGAATCAAATGCCTTCGTAATGTCATGCTTTAAGAAGAGTCTCGGCTCTTTCCAGTCGAATCTTGTGCGCAACCTGGCGAACCAACAAGAAGTTATCATGGATGTTGCGCCCCTTGATGAAGGCGGATTGATTGATCCCTATTATTTCTAGCATGTGAAGTCAGGCACGGATGGCAAGGAGCTTTGCACACAACTTGAAGAAGTTATGAGGGAGGCTGATAGGTCTAAAATCACCAACCTCCAAAACATCAACGTTCTTAGGGATTGGCTCGATGTGGTGACAATTGAGCTTGTGGAATCCCCTGTCATATCACCACGAACAACTTGAGCAGCACCGCCATGATGTTATTTTTGATGATCGCCCAAGCTTTATGATAGAAAGCAACAATGAATCTGGCGGTGGGGGGTGGGTGTCTCTCTTTTATGATGTTTCCGTAGGGTGATCACGAGTTCTTCCAACATCAAGCTCGTTCGCTGGTATTTGCCCCAGATCAAACGTCACTTCGATATTAGGGCCCTTGATCTATGTGTTGTTTGTCTCCTGCTCAACTTTGTACTAAATCAACCATACTTATTTTGAGACGGAGGAAGGGAGTAGAACATAATTACCCTCTTCTCTGAAAAACCATAATTACCATCCAGTGCTAATTAGCAAACTCCGAAACTAATGAAAGCATACGTGCAAAGAACACAAGGATGTCATGCAACGAAGCGATGCTACCCACAACCAGTTCACCTTTCCTCCACTGCCTTTCTGTGCTCTCGAACAAATCGGGAACAAAGAATTACCGCTGCTTGATCTACTTGACCCATTTAACTACTGACCAACACGCAAATTGCCGCCGTGGTGCATGTCAGTCTGCCATAGCGCAACGTACAGCGCCGGCGCCATGGAGGCCATACCGCTGCTGCTCTTCCTCGCCCTCCTCCTCCTCCCGGCGTACTGCCTGCAGTCGCCGCGGCAGTCCTACCACCTCGAACTCGCCCGCGTCGACGCCGTGGACACCGGAAGCCTCAACATCACCGACCACGAGCTCCTCCGGCGCGCCATCCAGCGCAGCCGGGACCGTCTGGCCAGCATCACGCCCCTCGTTTCCCCGACCCGCCACAGCAAGGTCGTGGTGGGCGAGGCCCCGGTGCTGTCGGCCGGCGGCGAGTACCTGGTGAAGCTCGGCCTGGGCACGCCGCAGCACTGCTTCACGGCGGCCATCGACACGGCCAGCGACCTCATCTGGACGCAGTGCCAGCCGTGCGTGAAGTGCTACCGCCAGCAAGACCCCGTCTTCAACCCCATGGCGTCGACCACCTACGCCGTGGTGCCGTGCAACAGCGACACGTGCGACGAGCTCGACACCCACCGGTGCGGCCGCAGCGGCAGCAACGACGACGACGACGACGACGTGTGCCAGTACACCTACACGTACGGCGGGAACTCGACGACGAGGGGCACGCTGGCCGTCGACAAGCTGACCGTCGGCGAAGACGCGTTCCACGGCGTCGTCTTCGGCTGCAGCAGCTCCAGCGTCGGGGGCCCGCCCGCGCAGGTGTCGGGGGTCGTGGGCCTCGGCCGCGGGCCGCTCTCGCTGGTGTCCCAGCTGTCGGTGCGGAGGTTCATGTACTGCCTGCCGCCGCCCGCCTCCAGGAGCGCGGGGAGGCTGGTCCTCGGCGCCGACGCCACCGCCATCCGCAACGCGTCGGAGCGGATCGTGGTGCCCATGTCCATCAACCCGCGGTACCCGTCCTACTACTACCTCAACCTCAACGGGATGGCCATCGGCGACAAGGCCATGACCTCCTTCGGGAGCACCATGAACGCAACGGCTCCAGGTACTCCCGACCCCAGCCCCAACGTGGCGGCGCCTCCCGTGTCCGGCGACGGCGACGGCGGCAGCGGCGGCGGCACGGGCCCGAACGCGTTCGGGATGATCATCGACATCGCGTCAACCATCACGTTCCTGGAGGAGTCGCTGTACGAGGAGCTGGTGGACGGCCTGGAGGAGGAGATCAGGCTGCCGCGGGGCTCCGGGTCGAACCTGGGGCTGGACCTCTGCTTCATCCTGCCGGACGGGGTGACGATGAGCCGCGTGTACGCGCCGCCCATGTCGCTGGCGTTCGACGGGGAGTGGCTGAGGCTGGAGAAGGAGCAGCTGTTCGTGGAGGACAGGGAGAGCGGGATGATGTGCCTCATGATCGGCAAGACGGACGGGGTGTCCATCCTCGGCAACTACCAGCAGCAGAACATCCAGGTCATGTACAACCTGCGCCGGGGGAGGATCACCTTCGTCAAGACCAACTGCGAGTCCGGGCGCTAGACCAGGATTTCAACTTGTACTACTCGGTGTCGTCGTGATAAACCTAACAAACTTAAGACATCGAGGAGGATAGGTACGGTATAGCATTGAGCTCTGCGTTCAGCTAGTTCTCTGAACATTCAGAAATCTAAAATGGACAGTGAGGACAGAAGAGGAGCAACCACTCATTGAATTTGTGAGTGCATTTTTACATCATATCTATATCATCCGAAAATGTATCACAACTCACAAGCTATTCTTACAAGAATAAAGATGTAAAGATGTTTCCGCCACAATCAATTCCACCTTCATGTGGTCCTATGACATTATTACATGGTCTCTGCATACTTGCGCACAGCAGTTGCCAAATCCTGAACATGTTGATCCACAACACCTGCCATGAACACATAACAGATGCACACACTTGCAGCTTTTGTATATGAAAAAAAAAACATAAGTGACAACCTTACCTATTTTGTTTAACGCATCCTCGAGTTTGAACAGATATTCTGTATTAGGTCCAGTCGGGCCTTTAGCAAGGTAGATTTGCCTGAACATCACATAGATTATCATGCAAAATTAACGGCAGTTTCAGTTCAAACAAAATAATGCTGAAGTTAAGCAGGTGCTATACTTGGCCATTTCTTCCAGTGGAGCAGGACCCAGATAGTTTTGGTTGGCCTCCTTATTTGTGGTGGCTAAATATCTGTTAGCAGAATTCAGTTCCATCAGGTTCTTTGAGAAATTATACCAAGAGCTCATTTTGAGACCACTTACACCATCATATCTTGGACTGCTGGTATTTTGGGGGAAGAATCCTGAAACATTTCAAAATCAATCAGTTACACATCGAACATTCTGGAGCAAGAGAAGTACTTCAAGCACTCTATAGTCATATCTTACTGTATACAAGTCAAGGTAAACCTTCTCATCATATTGCTTCTCTCGTACTTCCAGATACTGCAATTCAAGGCTGAAGGTAAATTGCCAATAGATGCAGGTAAGCAACTCAAAGTCAGTTTATGAAAACAGCGATCAAGGGTAGTATTACTTCGATGCACGCAAGTACCATCTAGACAAACTATCCGAGTTCAAATGAAGAGTCCTTACGTTTTTCTTAGAGGAAAACTGCTTTTCTTAGCTCAGGGCTGAATCATCAATATCTTAACAAGCCATATAATAAAGCACACTCATACCATTAACCAATCTATTTATCTAAATTATGACAGACAAAGAACAGCATTCTCGTTCGAACCATGGAATAATTGTGCATAATCATTTATAACGTGCAGCATTGGTGAACTAAACATATCCGACTTGGTCTATATATACATTCTTCTTTTTACCTCCAGGGCTGTCTGCTTATCTTGCTCCCTTGAAATTTTGTAAGCAACTCCCCACTGCAGTTGTGCAACAGGAATTCAATTGCAAAATATTTTCACACTCCGTTAACAGAGTTGCCACGAGCATGAAACAAATACTAGTACATAATAACATAACAATACTGGGGAGCATTAGCATAATCGAAAGATGTTACTGCGGATAACCAATGAACTTGCGAACCCATTTCACATGTACTCCCTATGTTAGCTTGCAAAACGCTCTTATATTGTGGGACGGAGGGAGTACTATCTAAGGTCCTCATCATTTCTCTGCTATAACCCGGGAAAGGTACGATTCACCATCCTAACGCAGTCCACACCCATATAAACTAAGCTTCAATTCATTCCGGTTCAAGACCACTGACACAGACAACCACTATCTGAACAAGCGATGCTACGCAATCACTATCTGATCAATCAATAACTCACTGACAGCGAGGAGCAGAGAAAAAAAAACTGATATTTCACCCAATCCTAGCACTGGAGGGGTTTATCCCAAACTGAGAGTCAGAGCAGAGAGTTGGGCGGCGTACACATGTGGACCCGGGCTGGTGCTCGAGCGTGACGGTCCTGCCGGGGAACTCCGGCGTGCCCCTGTGGTCCGTGCTCCCTGTCGATCCGGCGACAAAAACCCCAAGAAGAAAAACCAGAGGGTCAGCGATATAGATCTGAGAAGCTCCGGCGAGCGGCCGCCGGACTGATCAGTTAGCTAATCGTACCCTGGTAGAAGACGCGGCGGTAGTCCCTGACGAATCCGACGAGGCGGGCGTCGTAGGCGAACCCGGGGTTCCACACCAGGGAGCCGTAGCCGAACACCCACATCACCATGCCGCCTCCTCCTCCTCCGTCTACCTCCCCTCACTTGCTCCGGCGGAATCGAAGATGGTCTGCGTATCGGCGGTGCGTGTTGGTGCCTCTGCCGCCTCTCTGATTGGATACCTCCCTCGTGCGTTCTTCCAGGACGGCTGGACAGTTGGAGGACAACTGGATGGGTCTACTGAAGGCCCATGTTATCTGAAAAAAAAAGTACTGAAGGCCCATGTTTCGGCCTAACATGGCAGCCCGAGTAGTAGCATGTTACAGATCAGGTCATTAGGTCGCTACCTTGTTTAGTACCACATCGCTTGCCTGAGGAGGTTGGAGGGGAAGCTGTGCTATATAACCAAGGCAGGGTGCGACCTTTAAACATACTTACCTGGACGGGGTCGATGGCTGATCAAGAAGAGTCATGGCCTAGGCTAGTGGTCCACATTGCACTTGGTGGATGCGTTGGCTTACCATCTCCCCAAGTGGGAGAGTGGACGTCATAATTTGTGGTAGAGGGGGTACGCGTTCGCGCGGCCCCTGCCAATTCAAAGTTTAAAATTTGATCATAATAATTGTTAAATTTGAAATTCTTTTTGCTAACCCTTCTTCTCTTCAAAGGTATAAATTTTCCCTCCTAGAAACAGTTAGCACTAAGCAAAAGTAATATTCAGGAACAATCTGCACAATCAAGATTGCACATGCCAAATTCCCAAAACAGTAACTCCAGAACACAAAGTAACCAAGCTCGTATTTTCCCAAAGTAACATTTCTAACAATTACTTCAAAAGACAGACGCTAAGCTAAAAACAATACTTACTCGGTCAGACAAGAAGTAAGCATTTCAACTGATGTTTCAGGTAACCAAAAGGAAGCTTGCAGTTTCCGATAAATCCCAGAAAGCCAAACCGTTTAGCACCCCAAATTCTGTAGCACATGAAGTCAATCATCGCTTTCGGTGTCATCGTAGCCGTAATCGCCACCACTGCTCGAGTACTCATGGTACTCAGGCTCCCATGGCTCCCTGAACGACTCAAGGGCGCAGCATCTCTCCTCTATGTCGCCGTCAAGCCTGACATTCAAGCTGCCAAGTATGTCCAGCGTCCGCAGCAGAGGGCATTTGGTGAGGATGGCATCAAGGCCAACATCACTGAACAAACCATGCGCAAGCTCAAGTTGTGTAAGCATCGGCATGGTATTCGCAACTGCCAGGGCCTCGTTTTCGACCACATTAGGTGCTGCATTGTTGCCTTGGGGAGGCTGTGGAGGAGGCATGTTCCTCTTCAGCTGAGCAAGCGACTTGCAACTTCGGCCTATTGCTTCCATGCCCCTTGATGTGATTTTCAGGCAGTAGCTGATGTCCAACACTCTTAGAGCAGGAAGGCGTTCCACGTACCTCTCCACGGCTTGGTCAGATACCTCGCTCATCGGGATCTGCAGGACATTAAGCAACTTCCCCCTGTCCAGTGGAAATGGACCATATTACAATCAAAACTTCAATAGTGGCAGGAATGGTAAATTAGGTGCCAAATTTGCAGCATATATGACAGAAACGAGAAGATGTAGTGCTGTTAAGCCAATCAATGCACATAACAGAGAAATGGCATTACAGATAATGTCATAGAGAAGAACCACAGACAATGTTATAGTCCTAATTTCTTATGCTACTTAGAAATGAAGCAGTACGAATTAAGCAATATGTGATGTGTACCAAGAAATAGATTAGCTAGTTTGTGCTGATTTTCTTCACATGACAAGAAGCCTCAGAAAAACCAGGAGCGGCATCCTCTGAAACTAGTGGTTCCCACTTTGTTTTGAGAGAAAACAAAGGTTGGCCCTAATGTCATCTAACAGTATCCACACATCATACAATCAAAATAGCAGATTATCATTCTGTCAAATCAAAATAGCAGATCATGCTGTTCACATTTGCACACAAGCAGATGCTCCAGTAGCAAATTAGCGGAGGTTTATCCCCAATGCACTTGCGTGGGTGTGTGTCTGCGTGTGACGTGTGATCGCTGAAAAAACGTATGGCTCTGAACTCTGATATTCATTCTGTAAGACTAAAAACGTAGGAGTTGTTTTACAGAAGTGAGCTGACACCTACAAATGGTTACCGTATAAACATGGATTTTACAGTGTCATCACTGGTGCCTGATCACTAAACTGAAAAACCTCTAGCAGCAGCTCTGATGCTCAATAGCTCGTAGGAAAAACTCTACAGCTTGAAAGCAATTAATTAAATTTTACCCCAAATATATAGTTCTCACAGGTCCAAACTATGAGTCTCCCGAACTATTGATGCAAAATTGGAAATTTTACAAGCAGTCATCGCACCACAGTTCTAAATGTGGCGCAAAACGAGATAATCAGGTAGGGGATTTCAATAGTTCAAGCATTGGGGTTTTTTCACCACAATTCACAAGGCATCGACATGTCACGGCAGCTTCCTTCTCCTACTAGCATTATGAAACCAAGAACCAAACCTTTTGGGCCAGGCAAAGGGGGCAGCGCGACTTACGAGGCGGCGACGTAGGCAAGCGCAGCGTCGCCGACGCGGTAGGCGGAGAGGCGTCGGGTCGTGCCTTGGGAGCGGGCGACAAGGCGGCGCACAGCTGCGTCGGCCCTGACGCGGCAGTTGACGCGGCGGCACCATGCCTCGATGTCCACGTCCCCCCACATGTCCGGCGACGCGGCCGCCTCCCTCCACGCCCTGCACACCGCCGCGGGCCCGCGCGCAATCTCGTCGGCGGCGAACCTGCCCCGCAGTATCAGCGCCATTATCTCCGGGCTCACGGCCTCCGTCCACCTCCAATCGTACAGTTCCTCCTTCACCTCATCGCCCCTCACGTCTCCTCCACCGCCCCCTTCCACGGCCTCGCAAGGACTCGCCTTCTCCGTCTCCGGCAAACACCACTCGTTCTCTCCTCCGCCGGTGGCCGCATCCGCGCTGTTCTCCGCAGCCTCCGACCAGCTCGTTCCAAGAAACCCTCTCCCGCCGCAGCTTCGTCCATCAAGCCCCACCATTTCCGCATCCGTCTCCATCCGCCACCCTCCGCCATCTCCGACCAAGGCTGCCCCGCCACCAACTTTGTGCTTCTTCTTCATGGCCTCGGCGTGCGACCACTTCACCACGGGCGCCGACGGTCTCCTTCTCCAACCCCCATTAGGCCGCTCCCCATTCGCCTCCCACCCCGGGCCCTCTCCTTCGGCGAATTCGGCGCCGGACGTAGGGCTCGGACGCTTCATCGCCGGCGATTTGCCTCGGCCAGCTCGCCGTGCTTATTTTGGGGTTTTTCTCGGGTAGAATTGGGGAGGAGCGGAGAAGCGCACATCCGGCTCACTAGAGCTGAGCTAACCTCTTGTAGCAATGGAGATGCCCCACCCACGACGTGGATCGTGGGAGCTGATGTGCGACGCGTGTCGGCTCCGACGGATCGACGCCCTTGCCTCTTGGACTTCGTGGGTTCGGGCTTCGGGGGGACTGGAACCGCGGGTGCACGGTGGCGTTTCGCATTCAAAGGGGAGCAGAGCACTGAAGTGAGTGGATAGGTGGGTTTGGAACAACGCCGATCCAAATGAACGCGTTTTTTGTTAGTTTTATTAATTTGGATCAACCGAACGATGAATGTGTCTGTTTTTTCGTTTGGATTATCACGTCGTCTAAATCTGTTTTTTTGTTTGGATCACCGCGTTGTCTAAAGCGTGGCCGACACATTTTTTGTGTGGACCCAAAAAATAACTTTAAAAACATGCGTCCAAATTTAACATAATTATACATTAAACGGCCACTCAACAGCCGGTCAAAGTTCACTTTAACATTAATTGAACATAAATTTAAAAACACACAAAAAATACAGTCTCAGCCATCCAGCACGTTGCCCTAGGCGCCGGTGCCATCACCTCCATCGTCGTCGATGAGGTCGACGAAGGTTGGCGGCGGCCCAGCCCACAGAACGCGGTTTGCCACGTCGCATGTGTCGACTCCTTCGCCGTCTGCTCCCCCGGCGACAATGTTGCATGATGCACATGCTCCTCCTCCTGCTGCTCCCGGTGCTCTTCCTCCTCATGCTGCTCCTGGCCTTCTTCCGACTTCCCCGTGTCCAGCAAGCACGACGCTCCTCCTCCGCGCGCTCGACCCGCATTTGGCGCTCGTCGTCGGCGCGCTCCTCCGACAGCGCACGCTGGCGCCGGTGCTCGAAGTAGGCCGCCTCCTACTCAGGCGTCGCGCCCAGCGCGTGATACGTCTCCAACGTATTTGTAGTTTTAAATTGTTTCATGCTATTATTTTATCAATCTTGAATACTTTTGTACAATTTTATATCATTTTTGGGACTAACTTATTAACCCAGTGTCAGTTGCTGTTTTTTACATGTTTTCTTGTTTTTCAAAAAATCGATACCAAACGAAGTTTAAACGTGATGAAACTTTTTGACGATTTTTTCTGGACCAGAAGACACCCTAGAAGCTTTGAGGGAGGACCAGAAGACCTACGAGGAGACGGTAAGGCAATAGGGCGCGCCCCTGATGTCTTGTGGGCCCCTCGTGGCTCCGTCTGACCTAATTCCACTTTTATAAATTCTCAAATATTGTAAAAAACCCAGAGCGAGACCCGAAACAATTTTTCCACCACCGCAAGTCTCCGTTATTCCACAATCCTATCTGGAGGCCTTTTTCGGTACTCTACCGGAGGGGGAATCGATCA
>CBMN010751288.1:0-12714 GCA_000582825.1 Hordeum pubiflorum | reverse complement strand
TCCAAGACTAATAGAGATAGATTACAATCCAAAACCGGCCGGCCATACTATCCGCAACCGACCTATACTCTAATATCCCCGTTGCTCGAGCTACAAGTTGGTTTTGTGGATGGGTAGGAAACATGCCTCTTTGGATGCTTCTCCCCTCGTGCCCCTCTCTGCACATCGCTGCTACCTGTCATGCCAAGTGCCTTTGGGAGTGAGGTCGCCATTGAGGGTGTGGCTCCGGTGCTACAGAGTATTCCCGAGCTACAAGTGTCAAGTGTGGAACCCTCTTCGCCTATATCGATGGTGCTCTCGAAGGTGGTCTCGCATGGGGCGATGAGGGTTGGCTCAACGCACTCTCCACCTATGTTGGAGTCTAGCCAGCCAGAATGTGCATATGCGGAGAGTGGTGGTCCCGACATGACTGACAGGTGCTCGCTTGAACCCTCTAAAGGTGTCATACCTATGACTAATGAAACTGTTGTGGCCGGAGTATCGGTGCCTAAACCTGGAGTCCTTTTAGCCACCAAGATTTGTGAATTCCTCGCCAACTTGGACTCTGAAAATTCTGGAAAGACGATTGGATGCCTCTTGGAGGAAAAGGCTTCGAGGGAGAAACACAAGAAAGGTGGCTCTAAACGTAGATCTGATATCCTCAAAGAGAACACTTGCAGGAGCAATAACAAGAAATATAGCGCTAGAGGGGAGGTGCAAATGGTTTCATGATGGATGGTTCTCGGCTTTCTGAGTTACAGATGTGGGCTCAGTCATGTGTGTGGTTGTCATTGATGTGTTTTTCACGAGTTGCTTTGAGTCAATTGGTTTTCTTTTCTGATACCGGGACCCATATGTTGTGGGTTGCGGTCGTAGTGTGTTGGGTGCTTCGATCCCGTGGCTACACGGTTTGGGAGTAGTTCACATGCGGATGGGTTCGTGCTTTTAAGCATGGTTGTGATGGTTTTCGCCCGGTTTTCCACAAATTAACTGGGCAACTCTCTTCTTCTTAATTAATGGATGAGGCAAAGCTTTTGCCTCCGTTTAAAAAAAAATATATGCACTAACTGAGTGCGTTTGGACTACGTACCCGATGAAGGCGTTGAGGAAAATCCATCCCGTGGCCTGCCAACTCATCTCCCTCCATTTGCCCCTGCATGCGCGCAGCAAAATTCACATCTCGAGTTTAGCCGATTAGAATGCGTTGGACAGCTAAATCTCTCAAAAAATGTTTTGAAGGGAAAATCTTCTGGCGAACGTCCATCGATACTTTCCATAATTATGTAATCCTTCTCTCCAATGCTCAATAATATTTTTTATAATTAACACGATCCTCCTAGCTATCCAAATAATAATATACTCTCCATAATCAATGTCATTCTTTCCATAAATGAATTCTTGGCTAATTAAGTTTATGCAGCTATGGACGAGGCAAAGATTAGGCAAGAGATAACTGGAGCAATTTGTAGGCACGAATGGCTGCCAGCGAAACGAATGAAATGACTACGCACTCCCCTTTAATAGTTGAGATTTTTAGATAGTATTCAAATTGTCAGTACCATTTTCTTAGTGGAAATATATATAAAGCTTGACAAACTATTCTTTTTTTCATTTACAAAGTTGCAAGTTCTTTTTAGAAATGACACCTGACAATTCCCAAGAAAATAATAATCAGTACAATAGAAAGATAACAAGACACAAAATGACCAACATAAAAAAACACATTGAAAACCATACTTCCCATCTTCTTCCTTCGATTGTATGCTCACGCGTGAAGTTTGAAAATTGCACTAAACCGACAGTAAAGAAAATAGACTTGCCATACCAAGATTTGAAGACTAGAATAATAACTCGCCCAGAAATAAGATCTAATCATCACTGAAGGAACATCAGTTGGGGCATCACTTCACTCAACGTCTGCTTGCAATCCTTCATCACCATTCACCGAAAACATATTCTAGAGCATATGCGCCCGGGCTCCTGTTATCTAGCCATCCATCCACTGCATCGCGATCCGTACAAGTACGTTTCTCTTTTTCATTTCTCTCACATAAAACATGTCTTGGACTTCAAACTTCGCAGCCCAGCATAGATTTGTAACTAGGATGTGGGATAAAAAATTCAGATTTTTTTGTCCAATATATATATACAAAATGCGACTTTTTAATTTATGAAATCGCATTTTGTATATATATGTCGGACAAAAAAATCTGAATTTTTTGTCCCACGTCCTAGTTACAAATCTATGCTAGGCTGCAAAGATTTGAAGTCCAGAACATGTTTTATGTGAGAGAAACGAAAAAAAGAAATCTGCACGTACTAAGTTAGTTGTGTAGCACAGATCTCAAAGCAACATTTGGAGAGCCAGGATAGTCAGGCCCGGGTGCATGAGCTCGAAAAAAGGTTGCAGAAACCAGACCATATGGCAGAACAAATCGAAAGAAGAGGTCACAGTCACCGCACAAAGAGCCGCATAATTGCCATCAACTTCCAAGATCTGAAAGAACCAACAGAACTGGCAACACCTACCCTCACATGTCCTTTATTGGCACTGGACCGAACGTCGTTAAGGTAGGGAGAGACTGAAGAGTCATTATGCCAATGTGTCATTGCTGGGGCCACATTGCCAATGCTACCAGGGAACCTTAACCTAAGCAAAACGAAAGGGGAAGGTTCCTACTTGTCTTGCCACCGACGAGGCTGTCGGGAGAGAGATGGGACGCGGAGACAACAGCGTGGAGAAGAGGACCTTGGGTGGCAGATAGGGTTGCAATCGAGGAGAAACGGTGTGCAAGAGGAGAATTTCGAAGGGCCCGAGTGACAGTGTTTAAAGTTAGAAGAATTGAAAGCTGATGGTAATTGAGAGTAAATAGATAATCATGCTGCACACAGCGCACACACACTTACCTTTCGAAGATGAGCGCCAAGGGGAGGATGAAGGCAGCGCCGAAGAGGCTGCGGTAGGCGAGGAGGGCGAAGATGAACATGCCGCCGCCGATGGAGACCTTGGACAGCAGGATCATCCCCGTGATGAACAGCTGCACCAGCACCATCGACGCCGGCGCCTTCCACTCCCACCCCGCCGCCTTCTTCGTTTCCGCCGCCTTCGACTCCACCTTGATGTCCATCGGCCACGCGACGATAGTCGTAGGCTCTTGCAGCCGATTGCCGGCTCTATCTCTGGCTATATGCAGGGCGCGTTATCCTAGCTTGCTAGCAGGTAGCTAAGCAAGATGGGCATGCACTTGGAATGAAGCTGAAACTTGAGACTGAACACGCACATATATGTAGGAGCGGACTCGTGCAACTCGATGCTCCCTGCCTCGGGTATATACGTCAGGAAGTGAGAATTTGGCCCTGCATGTGGTGTGGTGTGGTGTTCCCCTGATAAACGCATCGTACGAGACCGATCTGCTGTAACATCCTCAAGATCGACATGCATGCATGCATGGGTCATGCATATTAGATTTTCATAGGTCAAACATTGTAAAGTGTGACCAAATTTATAAAACAAATTGTGCACAAACAAGAAGAAATTGAAGTGGAAAGCATCAGCCAGTACCACGACCCAGTATAACAAATTTTCTTTGTGATAGATATTTGTGGTATAGGCCCGAGTCATGCCTTGCAAGGTTATTTTCCCAAACGGGGCATATTTATTCTAGTGATTCTCTCATTTAACGCTTGATGATACTTTTCATAATTAACGTGATATTTCCATAAAAAATGATACTCTTTATAAGTAATGCGATCCTTCCGTCGAACAATGGTACTCTTCACAATTAATATGATCCGCCCGTCCAATGCTCGATGATACTTTCCATAATTAATGTGATCCTCGCATTCAAACAATGATACTCCTGATAATTGACGCTATCCTCCCGTCCAAATAATAATCCTCGACACAATTAATGTGATCCTCCCGTCGATAGAATGTCACTCTTCATAATTAACGTGATCTCGTTCAACGCTCGATGATACTTTCAATAACTAACAGGATCCTTCAGTAGAAAAATGATACTCTCCATAATTATCGTGATCTCTCTGTTCAATGAATGATACTCTACATAATTAATGTGATCCTCCTATCCAATGCTCGATGATATTTTTCATAATTAACACGATACTTCCATTCAAACAATGATATTCTTCATAATTAACGTGACCCTCCCTTCCTAGAAATGATACTCTACATAATTAACCTAATTCTCTTGTCCCAAGAATGACACTCTTCATAACTAACATGATTTTTCTATTCAATGTTTGTTAATACTTTCTATATTTAACATGATCCTATTATCCAAAGAATTATACTCTTCATAGTTCATCGTGATCCTCCCGTGCAAAGAATGATACTCTACATAATTAATGTGATCTTCCCTTTCAAAGAATGGTACTCTCCATAATTAACTATTTTATATGGTAATATGTGTCTCATTTATATCATAAAGATCATAGTTCAAGCCACGCAGACACCGACCTGACAAAACTGAAAAGACAGCAAAATGCTAGCCTTTGCACAAGAAAGAGAAATACAATCAAGATTGAATAATCCCCTGAGCTTGACACCAACGCTCGTCACCTGCCTCCGGCACCAACACAACAGACACCAAGCGGAAAAATGATGGATCACCTCCTCACCCGAGCTCAACGCGGCTCCATCGCTAATATACAACTTTGCGGACCTCCAAGGTGGCTCACCAAAGGCAAAACCATTGCCGTTGAATGAATCAGACCGGGGAAACACCCCAGACATGCCGTCAAATCCAGATCTGACACCCCCACACAAGTAAGACGTCCAAAGAGGAAACCATACATGCCTTCCATGAACCACAAACCCAGCACATGATTCACCATCTTCCAGATGCCGTCGATGCAGATCACAATCTGCATCCGCTCCTGAACTACCCCCAAGCTTTGAGCTGGCGTTACAGTAAACACCGTCGCAACGGCGAAGACCGACGACACAAGCCCATCTTGAGGATGCCACAACTACACCATCCTTGATTGAATAGACTATTTTCCAAATCCAACCCCAACCATAGAGCGGATAGCCTCGTTGGGGAAGGATCTGAAGAATATTTATTAGGCGCGGCCATCACTAACTCCGAAGACAAGACGATGAACAACCCAAAACCGTAAGCTACCAATGCCCAAAACGATCCACAAGCGTAGATCCGGCAATCCCCCTCACCGTCGATGACTAAGGTTGTCGCTGGAGGACGAAGGCAGAAGGAAGCTCTCTGGCGGCGATAGGGGAGATAGTAGACAAACGATAGCCTTTCTTTCTTTCCTTTTAAGAAATAAAACGACAACCTCTCCATAACTAACGTGAAACCAACAAACGTATGAAACCTAACCAAACTACGACATACCATCATGACTACAGACTCCCCTTTAATAGTAGAAATTGTATAGGGTTATACCTAATTTGATGCACTCCATGGTTAATTGCGGATTGTAATGCACATGGGCATATGCTCATAGGTGATCGGGTTTTTCAATTTTTTTTTAAGTAAGAAAGCTTAGTGAACCTGTAGAATTTTGCGAATAATATATTCATATGTGTGCCCCACGGAAAACAAATCAGTGAATTTTCTCTTCGTTAAGTTTTCTTTTACTTTGAAGGCTCATACATTGGTTCAAAATATTTATGCCCACCCTATTTACGGAAGAAGTATGGGCGCTCTTGGAGATTCTCGACCTTAGAGAATATCCGTTCGTTTACTTTGAAGACTCGTGCATATATAATTTTGGTTCAAATTTTGTAGTCTTGTCATGTTTACGGAAGAAGTATGCATGTCCTTGAAGATGCCTTCAAAAGACCTTAGTCCTTGGAGATGCCTTTAGAGATTCTTAGTTCAACTTAGGGTGCCATCACCAACAGTAGGAGTAGTGATATTACATTGGTTGGATCCAATTAAGTGAAGGAGGGAAAAAAGGATAACATTGGATAGCGGACTAATCGATTTGTTACTGATGGGGATACCCATAATAGATAGGCCCATGAAAGGCCTAAATATCACAAGTCATGGGGTTTGTACGACTGGTGGTCCCAGACTTATCTTTATCATCAAAGATACTACTCGGACGTCATCCAGATCAAGGTTACTCAGACGAGTGGAGGCATCGTATCCTCGGACAAACAGGGATCAATTGGCCATATAATGTGGTCGCATGCAAGAAGCTAAAAGTCCAGCAAAGGAATCGTAAGCGTCAAGAGACTTAGTGAATCCTCTATTACTCTTAATTTCTTCATAAGTTAGTGGGTTCTAATCAATGTAACACTTTGTATTCCCTGTAACGGTGGAAGCTAGGGGCGAATCATACTCTATATAAGCCAACCCTTAGCTCGTAGATAGGGTTCGCATCCTTTGTAATCAGTTAGACACGAAGAAAGAACAAAGTTCCTAGAGCTGGAGACATAGGGTTGTTACCTCTTCCGAGAGGGGCCCAAACTCGTAAAACCCTTGTGTCACACCTACGCCTAACTCGATCCATCCTCGTTCTTACACCGTCTCTCTATTGTCAGAATCATCCCCACGACAGTTGGCGCCCATCTTGGGGTTGCGAATCTTGCAACCGAAAAAGACGAAAACTCCACTCGAGAACAGATTGAAGAACTCAATCATTTGGCTGAGCATCTTTTGTAGACCCCTATCGCAACAAACACCCCTGAAGGCGTTGCGTTAGAAGTAGCTCGTTTGGCCGAAAGGACTCTTCCGGAGTAGAAGGAGAAGGCTCTCGGAGAGCGAACTCGCAACATTCTCATCTCTGGCCAGAACGGGAGGTAGTTGTTTCCGAACAATAACACTCAAATTTTTCAGGTCTTATGCACTCCCGTGCAGAATTTGGCAGCGACTACTCGCAGTGGCGTAGCCAGGTCCCAGGCTACAGGGGCCATGGCCTGGGCATGGACAGGAAGTCCTTTGTATACTGTAGATAAATTTGTCACTGTAGCAACCATAATTACTGTAGCTAAGTAGGTTGGCCGGAGGCGTGCCCCAGACCTGGCTACGCCACTGACTACTCGGATAGTTGACACGCTCCAGCTAGCCCTCAGGTTCGGCTCCTGAGTATCCTCATCACATCCATGCCCTCTTGAAGGCGGCAATGGCTCAAAAATCTGCTCCGACCCAATCTCATAATCAGATTCACAGCAAGTCCGTCTGAGTAGCTAACACCCAATCAACAAGCAGTCCACCTGGGAAGCGCAGACCAAGAACATCTCCTCTTCGATTGGAATTGCTCCCCCTCGATGACCAGATATTCCTTTGTAGCGAGATGACCGGTATCGCGACTGGGTGAATCCTCCCCGGCTGTGCGACGACTGATATCATGACCGAGTAAGTCCTTCATGACATATTCTGTATTCGTCCTGGTAGTACGATGACAAATATCAGTATGATGATGACCGGAGGCGTAGTCATCCACATCAACAGGATGGCTATTATCCTTCTAGGCCCGGTGACATAGCACAGGGGTAATATGATCCTTTGCATGATGATAAATTAATATCTAAGGAGGAAATCAATATCTAAGGAGGTCAAAATACATTGCCAATTTAACATGATTTTTTTTGGAAACAAGAAACACTGGAAGCTTTGGGAAGCAGTGAGAGGACATTTGGCACGTCCAGGGGGTGGCCGCACCAGCTGTCCATGTGGGGCCCTTGGTTACCGTCTTAGGCCAATGCCAGCACCATAATTCCCTATAGATACGTAAACCATCTGTCGTACCTCCAGAAGAATTTTATAGTTTCCACAAGGCTATGTTTCGAAGATATCCCATCTGGATCCTGATAACTCACAATTATAGGGGATCAATTCCATCGATAAATAAGAGTGTCAGACCCAATGAGGAGCTAAATGTTGAATTAATATTCACTCAACTTCTATCGACTACAACTCTACACACACTAAAAATTTACTTTACCTAGAACAAGAAATAAAACTAGTTTGCAACTGTAATAGGATAGGTTTGCAAGATAGTAAAGACTGTGTAAATAAAAGGTAGGTGTTGTTTTAAATAAAGAGCAATAAAGTAAATAAAGAGAGTGTGGAAAATTGATGGTAGAATGTGCGGAATTGTCCATAGGCAATTGAATATGACACAATAGTGATACTTATTATACTTATTGGGGAAGAGCGTTAAGCTAACATACTTCCTGTACATGGATCACATGTTCTGATGATTACAACTCTATCAAGCATCCGCAACTACTAAAGATTCATTAAGATAAAACCCAACTATAGCATTAAGTTAAAGGTCCCCTTTGATCTCATATGTAACAACTCATGGACTCAGGTTTATGTTTCTAGTCACTTCCGCAACCCACTATAAGCAAATCACCAATGCTCGCACAACAAATGTTTACTATTTCCTCACATGGGACTTAAGCGATGGTACAAAACAAGATCGTGGCAGTCTATGAAACCTAGGGTGGTCACACCATTACATGTACATAAACCTTCATGCATGTGTGCTCTGCGGCAACCACCAACGTGTTAAGCATTGTTGCCATCTTGTCCCTAGTGCCCTGCCTTGCTCTACCTCTAGGGCTGGGTTCTGCACATTATGTGGCCTTTAGGGTTGTGAGATCCTCCAATGTATCTTCATAGGACTACACAACATTGCTCTCGACACGAACTGTGTCCAAGCATAGAGGATGCCTCAACAGACCAGCTACATACATCATTAGAGAATATTCGAGTGACATATCTTTCTAAATCGAGATCCGCTAGAAGACAAGAGGCCGCAGAAAAAAAAGGAAGGGAGGCCTTCACATGCCTTGCGGCTCGAGGTATATGCTATTGTTCCTCTTGTACTATTGCACTCTTTTGTTGCTTCCCTCCAACGAAGAATCGATGTCAACTGTATTTCTTGATAAGCACTAGTGCCAGTACTGGCTCTGTCTGTGGGTAACAACAATGGCTGTTACCACCAAGATTCAGCTTTCTTCTATTGTGGCTCCAAGCACCTTCCTTTGAACTTGGAATGTGCTAAGTACCGAGCTATGGTCTGTCAATTTGCTTCGGCCTGGTAATTTTATAATATGGCTTGCTCATATATAAGCTTAAAGAGCGCCAATAATCACACACCATGTGCATGCAACTGCTTCACATAGGACTTAACATGGTATCCAACAAGATCGTGGTGGTCTAGCAAATCTAGGGTGGTCGCACCTTATCAACGTGCATGTGTGCTTTGCGGCAACCACCAAGAAGCATTGTTGCCATCTATGCCTCTAGTGCCATGCCACACACTAGCTTAGGGTTGGGTCATCTACCCTCCTTGGCCTTTAGGGTTGTAGATTATGTAGCATGTTTAAATTTCATTCGACAACACAATATCATCTATGACTAATTTAATGGATCATTTAAATATGTCACCATGGAATGCTCAAATAAAATGACCCAATATAACTTTTCAAACCAAGCCACCACTAGACAAGAGGTTGCAAAAAAACGAGTGTCTTCCACATTCACTCCGGCATGAGTTGGGCTATTTTTCCTCTCTTAATGCACTATTTCATTGCTTTCGACCACTGAAGAGTTGATGTTTGCTTTATTTCTTCTGGTAGTGATGGTGTTGGATCTCTCTGCAATTAATGGTGATGGTTGTTGTTCTTGTCAAGATCTGATTTTGTTTTGTTGTAGCTCCAAGCACCTTGCTCTGGACTTGGAATGTGGTTGTGACCAAGGTAATAGTGTGTGACTTTGATTGGTCCTAGTAAGGATGGAACGATGCTTCTTCCTCTCATGCATTTATGTGACGATGAATCTCAAACCATCACAGGACCACAACATTGATGATGATATCATGATCAATGAAGATGCAAAAAATGTTTGTTCCAATTGAAAGGGGCTATTTTGCCATGTTGAATACCGATGACTTTCACTATTCAAGTTGATGATCTGCATCATCACTCTCCATTTACGCCGGGAGACCTGCTGGTCGTCGATCTAAATTATGGTGCTATTTGCCATGTGAAGCCTTGGTTCCTGCATCGGGGCAATTATACCCAAGGGGGTTGTCTATCTGTTGAAGGTCCATTCTGTAAAATAAATGTGATATGCTTTGGTTCTTCCTTTACCAGGTTTTTTCATGGAAAAATTGTGTTTGATACCATTTACCTTATTTTGTATATTTTGACTCTCACTGTGTGCATCGAGTTAAGTTTCTTGGTATACTTATTGTATTCTGAGCTTGTCTAATATTCTTCTTATAAGTTTTTGGAATAACCTTTTCTAGGCCTTAGGAATAGCTCTAGAGGGATGTATTCACAGACATGGGGTTTCTGATCTCAAGCTCACATACACGAGGGTGACTAGTAAAAATCTGAAGAACTACAAAATAATTCAAAAACTTATTATTTTTTCTATACTAAACATTGATGAATGTTTCAATTGTACGCAAAATTCGTGATGGTATGGCATCCGTGGAGGTCTAAACAAAAAACCGATGCCCCAAAAAGCTTATTCTTGGAAGCATTTTGGAGTATCATTTTTTTAATATATTCCCCTAGACCTCCACGGATATCATTTCATCACAGGAATCTGCATGCGGGTGAAACACCCATTAATGTTTGTTAGGAAAAAAGAATCATTTTTTAAATATTTTTACCTTTTTACGAATTTTACTGACTACTGTTTACCTAGGTGCACGTGAGCTCAGGATAAGAACATCATTTTTGGGAAATCAATTTTTTTCATGGAAGAGTTTATGGACATTATCGTTGCATGACTGTGTGAGAGATTGTGTGTGGGCATGCGCACTAAAAGAATCAATGCATATGCCAACGGTCAAAGCCGTCGACAAAGGCCCCAAAACCATCGGCAAGGACTATCGGCATAGGCCCCAAAACTGTCGGCAAAGACTATGCCGATTCGGCAGGAACCATGTCAAATTTGAAATACAGTTGCCTTATAGTTTGCTCATGAGTTTTTGCAAAAATAATTTTTAGATACACAAGTAGTCATTTCACGCAGATCCAGCACATTTTTTACAAGATTCCACCCCTAGCTACGAACGGTCATGCTCGCCATTTTGAACGCATTTTGAAATCGGTACAAGAAATTCCGAAAAAAATAGAAAACCTTTGCATTGTGTCATTATATGTGACCAATTTTTTAAGAAATTAACAAACTTGAAATACGACAATTATTTTTAAAAAGGGTTCTCGGAAATGAGCTATCATGTATGAAGATTCATGGCTTTCAAGCCAAATGACCAATGTTACGGACACATTCATGGCATAGTTTTATTAAATGACCTTATATTGGGTACAAGTGTGCATCTTAGAATGGCAAACAATGTTGACGATGGGAGTTTTCATTTTCTTTGCACAAAAAATCATTTTTCATTTTTTGATTGCCAAAAAATGGTCTTTTGTGAAGAGCCTAGAAAAATATTATTGCAAACTGGAACACATTACTTTTCAAAAAATATTAGACCATATTTTATTTACAAATAACCAAATGGTTTTCACTCAAATTTTTTGCATCCACTTCTTGTCAAATTCACATATTTCTGTCGATTCAGTAGGAACCAGGTCAAATTTGAACTAGAGCCAGGTCATAGTTTGCTCAATGTTTTTTTTTCCCAAAAATCAGTTTTAGGTACACAAGTAGCTATTTCATGAGAGATCCAACAAAATTTTGCGAGATTCCACCCCTAGCTACGAACGGTCATGCCTGCCATTGTGAACGCAATTTGAAGCAAACATGATTTTAGTTAGTGTTCAAATTTGAAAACATAGTATGCCAAACAGATTCCTTTAAAGATTCTAATCATGCAAGTATGAATTACATATGATTTTTTAATAAAGCATAAGGATCTATTTGCAAAAGTACACGAGGTCGCATTTTTAACATATTCAAAACAAAAACAAAGTGGATATTAATAACCTATGAAAAATTCTACCTCAAATTGATATGTAATTTGTATATGTTTAAGTTAGATAGCTTTTATTTAAATTAATCAAATTAAAACTTAAAAAAGAACAAAAAATTATTTAAAATCTAATAATAATAGAAAACACATATGTCGTCGGCCGCCGTCAGGGCCGTCGGCATAGATATGACGGCGTCAGCTGGCTGTTAGCATACATAAGTGTTTGCCCACCACGGGGGTATATGCCGACGGTTGCCGTCCACATAGCTGCAGAGTTGCCGATAGCTTTTTGTCAGTCGTTGGCATATTTGCAGCTATGCCGATGGCCATGACAAAAAGTCGTCGGCACTGAAAAAGCTGTCGGCGCATTATAATTTTCATGTAGTGGCGCGTGCGTTCCAAGGAGGGTAGCTGGTAGTGTTTATATAGGCGCGGCAGCGAGCAGAACGGCCTGGGGAGAAGACCGAAGGAGTGCGGTTGAATCGAGAGTAGTTGATGGAGATTGGAAGAAGGACCGACGTCTGAGCTGTAACATGACGACGTCGTGTTTGAGGGGGTGATTGTTCAAATTAAACATGATTTCCCATCGTCATAAGTACACGTACATGTACATGTTCGAGTGGGAGAAGATTTCTACTCCTAAAGGGGGAGTCTGCGGTCGTGATGGTCGGTTTGGTACGTCGTTTAGTTCGTTCGCCTCCACCTCCCACCGATCGAAGCAACACATCATCTCATTGATTTCTTTCCCAAAATCCGACACTTGCGCCAGTACTTGAGAGGATGGGCCAAGAATCAAAGCGGAATATACAAATTGGAGAGAGATAGACTTATTCGGTTGAT
>CBMN010751278.1:0-20477 GCA_000582825.1 Hordeum pubiflorum | reverse complement strand
AAATTGATATGTGGGTGGACCAGTGCTAAGGTGATGTTCTTACTTGANNNNACAACCTACTTATGATTACCCCTGTATCATCCGCAACTACCACCACCACAAGGGCGCTCCCAATATTATGCCCAACATGCATCTTCCTTATTACTTTGTCACAATGAATCCAATTCTTTTTTCTTTCTTGTTTCTGTGTCACGTTGAGGTTTAAATTAACACGCATGACACATGGACTGCCCCTTCTTTATTTCCCCATCTCTGTTTGCTTTCCAAATTAGTTTTCTTATTTTTCTATGACGTTGAGGCAGGTGTCGTCGACGAAGGGGAACCGCCGAAGGACGTTGGCGGAGGAACTCTCCTTGGAGAGACGCTGGCGAGATCACCCTTGTTTATTGTATTTGATAATACGTTGGTTCTCACAGGTGATTCGATATAGTATAGTTTGTCCAAAAAAAACACGATTGATTTTTTTTTTTGAGACAAAAAACACGTTTTTTTTTTTTGAGGGGACAGAAAACACGTTTGATACGCTCCCTCAATCGTGATGTACACGTACTACGAGTGAACAGACTCGAAAGCCCACAGACCGGTGGGCTCGGCCCAGGCAGCTGAGGCCGGCGACTGTTTTGGATCGGGCTATTGTGTGTGTATAGCTCTTCCTGCGGCCGCTTCTTCTCCCCTGCAACCCCAACTCGTCGTCGTCTTCCCAAGGCTCCAACCCTAGCCACCCCTCCTCGGCATCCTCCCCCCAAGCCGGCGGCGGCCCAGGCGGCCGCACCGTCCGTGAAGATGTCGGGAGGCTTCTTCCGGGTAAGCGGCTACGGTTCTCCGCATTGATTTAGTTCGCCAACCTTGCTTCGTTTTCCCGGTTCGTCGGATCTGTGACAAGGTGCGCTGACTCGCCGTGCTTTTTCGCAGGGGACGTCGGCCGACCAGGATACCAGATTCTCCAACAAGCATGCCAAGCTGCTCAAGACACAGAAGTTCGCGTCCGAGCTTGACCACCAGGTTAGCTTCTTCGTTCTCGCCCTATGCCTCCATCGGGCTCTAGCCGATGAGCGTCCAGAGCGGGGACTATCTGCCGTGGGTTCAAGTTAAACTCTAATTTGTTTTTTTCCTTGGGTTTAGGTGGACATGTCAAAGGTGAAGATGGACGTGATGAAGCCGTGGATCGCCACACGGGTCACTGAGCTTCTTGGGTTCGAGGACGAAGTGCTTATCAACTTCATCTACGGCCTGCTCGATGCGAAGGTGAGGTTTTTGAGATATACTTTAACATGAGCAATGATGCTTGCTTCTTGTTGAACAAACACAGATGGATTTTTTGATTGAGACATGCCTATTAATTAAAAACTAAACTCTCTATTCTATTCACGTAAAGCATCTCTGGATATATTGGATTTGGTCCATTCAGCTTTAAGATTGTAAGCTACGAAGTACGAACCAAACTATCTTCATCGTGTAGCTCAGGAGCCAGGAATGAAAACTGAAATTGTAATTCGGGAACTAAGTTCGAAGTCTCGCATAGGTTTGTTTGGATAATGTAAGCCAGGTAATCACAGCCATCTTGTGGAGCTAAACCACAACATTTTCCAATTTGCAAAATGCCAACTGGATTAGCAAAACACCAATTGGATTAGCTCACCGAAACTTCTTGTGAACTTGTGAAACAAGTATGGGCTATACCTGTAAAAGTTAATCATTATCAGACTAGTTTTTTTTCCCTGGCCATGTCATCGAATTATTTGTTGCCTGGGTATGATTTTGTTGGATCAGTCAGCCCAAACATAAGTGCTATAGTTGTCTAATGATTAAATTAGTTCTGTGCGCCAAATAGTAGGATATCAGGAGCTTTATGAGGTTTTTGGTTTGTTTTGCAGGAGGTGGATGGGAAGTACATACAGATCCAGCTGACAGGGTTCATGGAGAAGAATACAATAAAGTTCATGAGGGAGCTGTGGAGCCTCCTTATAAGTGCACAGCAGAATGCCAGTGGTGTGCCCCAGCAATTTTTGGATGCAAAGGAGGCTGAGATTCAGCAGAGAAAGGTTTGCATAAATACATGAATGTATTATTAGTATAACAATATTTCTATGACATACTTCAGGCATGTTGTTCTGAGTTCTCATAAGCTAGAATACATACATAAGACATCAAACTAGCATGCCCTTACAATGACCTAGAATCAGTTCTGATTAGTTGCTTGCCTGGTCGGTACTTGGCTTCCAACAAGAATGTCAACTACCTGTGATTAGTTGCGCTACTAGTTAGTAAGTCAGTACTACAGCGGCTCAAGTCGTCCTTTTGACTATAATCTTTCAGTTGACCACTGTAAGTCGGTACTGAGTGAAAGCATGCCCCATTTCAATCTAAGTTTCGTTTTTGAGTTGCCTTCTTTTATTTATGGTATTATCATTTATTTCAATCTCAAATATACGAATTGGGTTAAATGCTGCAAACCATCTTAGCCATCCAATCTTATTAAGCTGTATAAATTTAATTCCTTAATAATAACTTGTATTAATTATACTTTACAATTCCTCTTTTCAAATTACGAGGAGTTGCACAACATATTTCACATTTCCTTAATCATGATGCTATGATTGCTGAATTTGTTTTGACTCTCCATACGATCTACTGTTACAACATATTGTGGTTGTTGTATTGTTCTTATATATCTGTAAGATTGTACTAAGTTCATTAAAATGAATAAAAAATAATTCCAGCTGGAAGTTCTAAAATGGGTGACATTATAGTTTGAGAACCGTGCCTTGAATTTGACCTTTGCTGGTAACTATATTTTTGTGATATATTTAGATTGTTGTTTTGAGTTACTCTGTAAAAAAGCCTATAATGCTAGGAACCTTGGTTCAGAGTGGGATAATTTTGGTAAGGTAAGGGTTACAAGATCTGTATTCACCGTCAACAACCGGTGATAGGCAAGTATGTCAAAAAAGTTTGAGCTCGTCACACTGTTCAAGCTTGGCTCGTTTTGGGCTCGTCTCAAGCCTAAACAAGCCGAGCTCAAGATTGGCCTTGTGCTCGTGAGCCTGGGAAGCTTGGTTTGAAAACGCTTGATAAGGCTCGGTGTAGTACTACCATGCAGCCCACCTGATAAATATTAACTCTTTGTTCCCCTAAAAAAACACCTTGACATCTTGTCCTTGCATACGTAGGTGTGGCCCAAATATCTCCAAGCCCAATAATCAAATCATCAGAATCTGAGCAATTCACAAGAATCTAAGCCTAGTCTGGTAAAAGAAAAGCTGCGCCTAGCAATGACTGGAGGGCCGAAGAACATTCATGGCCTTGTAGCTATACTTATGCATCAGCCCATCTCTTAGTCCATGTAACAAACAATAGTGCTGAGTAGATTAGTACCACCTCACCTGTTGTAGAAGAGTGGGGTTGGAGGACTATCTATAAAAGAGTGGCTTATGATGGCATACGACAGTCGATGCCTAGCGTGTTGGCAATATGATAAAAATTAATAATATTACTGAAGAGTTTTTGTGAGCCCTAATGAGCTGGTTGAGCTGTTTCTAGCTTTTGGCAAGCCGAACTCAAGCTGTTATGTCGATAGGCCGTGCTCGAGGCCATATTTGGGCAGAGGATTGAATTGAGCTCGAGCCGAGCCAAGGTATATTTGCTTGAGCTCAGCTCGTTTAGAGCCCTAGTTCCAGGGCTCGTCCCTGATGTGCAAGGGTTGTTGTAAGGCTTAGATAACTTGTGATCATTATGTCGCTTGATTAAAGCAATACATGCTTCTCCTATATAATATAGGACAATTGACTTGATCCACAAGTAGGATTCAAACCAGAACTGCGATGTTAAGTACTCCCTCCGTAAACTAATATAAGATCATTTAGGTCACTAAAGTAGTTTACAAAGGGAGTACCTAAAATATGTCTTTTCTATCCGGATTAAGGTCTCCCAAACTAAAAGGAACTCCTATCTAAACACTCTTATATTTCTTTACGGAGGGAGTATGTGCCAAATCTGGATATGTGTACATTTGGAGTTCTCCATACGCCCAGCCACCTGGCCACCTACTCCATGTCAAGGATTGTTTGTATGTCTGACAATATAAGGCTTGCGTGCGAATTTAATAGCATTTGCTCTTTTTTGCTCTCATTTATGTTTACTGAAGCAAACATTTATCTTTATGGTTGAAGCTGCAGACGACCTTATTTTATGTTTTTTCTTGGACATTGCCATAGGACACTATTTCATTAGTGTTGTGGCTAGTTTGTAACACTAGTCAAAGGATGTATTTGGGGGTAGACTTCGTTACATTTCTTTTATACATGACTTATAAAAAACATCATACTTTTACTCCGGTCTTTAGTACTTCTGTCTATTCTGTGAACCTAGTATTTGCAATGTATATAGTTGCTCGTGGAGCTGTGGGATTTAAATTGCAGAAAAGTGAGAATTTTCTTTTAATCCACCTGTCTTGTGTTTAGGCGGAAGAGGCTAGAATTGCCCAGGAGATCCAGAAGAAGCGAGAGAAAGATGGAAGGGATGCAGAACTAGATAAACGCAAAATGATGGTGAGTTAATTCCTTCTGACCAGTTTCCTTGTATCACTGATTTAATGGTTATCCTGTGACCTTTTGTGTTTCTGATGACACTCAGATAGCTTCTCCGATTTTTTCGGTTCATATCGTTCTTTACCTCCAACTACTGTAGGCCGGGGATACTGGTAATTCAAGATCTCATGGTGATTCACTTGGCTCTGCTTTAAACAATCCCAATGTCAATGCTGAGAAAGAAAAGGAACTGGACTTGAAGCATAGCTCGAGAACAAAGAGCCGGTTAGTTGTTAACTAATTTGATTTAGTTTGACTACTGTTTAGTTCATTCTATCAGATCAGATAAAATTCGTAGAATGCCCACATTTGAGACCCCCTGACTTTTTTGTCAGGATTTTTTTTCATATAATGCACATTATGCATGTCCTTGAGATAAAATTCTTTTTTATTCTCAGAGTCAGACTATTGCATCAGTGAACTTCTGTTTTTCTTGTCCAAGAGTTGCCCATTTTTGTGCGTTCTTCTTTGTTTTTGTTCAGCTTGTACAGCTCTTCATCTCTTCCTCCAGTTAACCATTATCATGTTCTGGTGATGACCTCAACAGCTGTAAAGGAAAAAAAAAGCCTGCCACAATTAGGCAGTGCGAAATGGGCAAATTCAATTCCATTCCTTCATTCAGTTAATTATTTGTTTGGAATCCTTAATAAAGTCTTTAATTTCTGCATATGAACAACACCAACAATACCTGGCAACAAGTGCATTCTTCATCTATGCCCTACACAACTAACACAACTATAGCGATACGATTAATTTGCAGTATCTTTCCAGTATTTTTTTTTACTTTTGCAGAATGTACTTCTGTATGTTGCTTCTAATATCTTCTTTGAGCTCGTTGTCTGTTATCTGGTGGCCCTTGGTTGTGTTTTAGCTAGCAATTCTTCGATGCATGAGTTTTTATCATTGTTCTTTGTATTTTAAATTTTCAGTAAGCTCGTCAAGATTTCCTATATCTGAACCCTTCCTTGTTTTGTTATGTTCTTCATGATCAATAATTTTCAGCCTTTGAAATGTGCACCATCTTTTTGAAAGAAACCCGAGCCCGTGTGTACTTAAACCCAGGTGGTGGGAATGTACATCATTCCCCATGGTTGTAATGTTTTGGGCATATTTCCTTCAAGTTCGTGTCTTCTTTTGACTATACTTATCTTCCTCGCATGTTAGATTTCTAATGTACCCAAAGTACTGTTCTTTTGTAGGCATTTGCATGTACATCTTTTCGAATGAATTAAACAATATGGTCCTGCGAAGCTGTGTGACCTAATTAACGAGGAATGAACAAGGCATCTTTGTGTGACCTGATCAGTAGTCATTTAATCTTGATTTGTGTTAGTTTGTATTGGCGGACCCTTCCCTGGACCCTGCGCAAACGGGAGCTACATGCACCGGGCTGCCCTTTTTTTTGTGTTAGTTTGTATTGGCATGTGTATTGTCCGCAGTCCTATGTATTACTAGTTACACGGCAATAAGTAAGTTTTGTCTGTCTCGACAGTAACCATTGCTTATATGCAGTCTTGTTCTTTTTTTGTTTTCAGGGAACATCGAAGACCTAGGAGCACATCTCTGTCGCCCCGTGGTAGGCAACGGTCTATTTCTCAAAGGAGGCGCTCTCCATCCCCTTCCAGACAAAGATCATCACGACGTTCAGCTTCACCTAGACGTTCTGTTTCCCCCCGAAGGCATTCCCCAAGAATTGCTCCTTCAGTGTCTAGGCGGAGGTCACCGTATTCCAGGAGATCACCTTCGGTACCTAGATCCCCATCACCTCGGCGGAGATTTCCCATTAGGAGAAGATCTCCACCATCTGGGCGACGTAGATCACCATCTCCTTATCGCCGTCGGTCCCCAGCTCGTGCACCTAGGAGATCACCATCTCCTCCGCGTCGCAGATCACCTCCTCGACACAGATTACCAGCAGATAGACACCGGTCCCCATCTCCAGGAAGACGCAGGCCACGGTCCCCATCACCTGTAAGACGCAGGCCACGGTCCCCATCACCTAGAAGACATAGGCCACGTTCTCCAGGAAGACGACAATCCCTGTCACCTCACCGCTCACCGCAGTTGAGGTCACCAAAACGCCAGAGAAAATCCCCAATTTCAATTAGGACGCTTTCTGCAAATCGTCCAGTCTCTCCACAGCGGAGGAGGTAATGCTGTTCTCTTATTTTCTTTGTACCCGATGTTGTGCTGCATGGATTTACACTTGTGCTGGAATTTACAGGAGTAGCAGTCCACACACCAGGAGTCCAAATCATTCACGTAGGAGTTCGAGCAGGGATGCAGAAAAGGGAACAAACGGTGCTCCCTCCACTAAAGGCAGGGATCTGGCTCAAAGGTAGTACCACAGTATGCATGATGAATGCAGACATATTTTGTTGTAGTTATTCAGGGAAGTCATTGTCTTACTCCCAGTATTGCCTCAGGAACCAAGAAAGGAGTGGCCGAGAGTCACCGGATTTTGAACACCGCAGGCTCACAAAAACCTTGAGGTCTCCTACTAATGATGCAGAAAGAGACTCCACGCGTGGCAGGTGTGTACTTGTCTATGTTGATTTGTAATTCTGTTTATTTTATTTTGCACTAACAGTCTCTAAACTGGAATGCTAACTTTCTCACCTTATTTTGGCAGTCCTTTGAAGAACACTGGGAAACATATGCCCAGTCAGGACAGCACAAATACCAGTGGAGACGAGGAAGAAGGCGGGCGTGCAAGGTTGGAATCTGTTCTTTCATGTCTTGTGTCTTCATAAAACTATTATTTGCCTCGCTGTCTATATATACTTTTCTTTTGTTTACATTCAGGGAGAATGCACGGAAGGCCAATTCATCTCGCAGGATATCCAAGGATTTCTCAGCTGATCTGCAACCAAAGGAAGTCAACGTTGATAACTCAATCCCTGGAGAAAAATCCTCTTCCAGATCAAGACACAAGTATGTTCCTCTACTTATTCCCTGCTTGAAGATTGCTTGTAGTGCTTGATTGGTCATCTCCTTACAGTGTCCTTGCTAGTTTTTATGCATTAAGAAAACACTCTTGCTCTTTTGACATGCTATGGTTCAATGCTCTTTTCTTTCTTATTTAGACACTGAATATTGGGTTACAAATTTGCACCATTATCATCAGACACCTTGTGTGTACTTGGTATATTATGCATGATAAACTTCCACTTTAGATTTCCTGCATGTAGCAACGACTGAACTATTTGTAGGAGTAATTATGATGATGTCAGTCGGTAAAACCTGTCAGAAGCATCTCCTCAGCAGCATGCATCCTTTCTTTCGGTAATAATCTAACAGTTTTTTTTAAAATTTTAGTGGCGGCAAGGATGTCCCCAAGAAATATGATAATCAGCTATCAGATTTATCAGAAGATGCGCTTGATGGTAGAAGAATGAAACGCCAGGGTGATTCCCCTGATGATTCTCGTGGGAAACGGCAGTCCCCTAGTAGAGCTGGTGACTCTTATCCAAAGGACGGGATTAACAATGAGCGCACCAAAATGGATTCACATGGTGCTTCTTATGATGCTATTGCAGCGAAGAAATACTCTGGTAAAGTTGATGAAGCTTCCCAATCAGATGGTGGAAGTCCTCTTCAAAAAGCTAAGAAAAGAACATCTGATAGTAAACACATTGATCGTCACAGTTCAGGCTCAGAAGAATCTGAGAAACACAGATCCCAGTCTGAGAAGCGAAGCCATAAAAAGGGTCACAAGCATAAGAAGCATTATGATGATAGTTCTGATTCTGATTCTGACTCAGATGACAAGGAGTCCAAGAGGAGGAGGCGAGAAGAGAAAAAGCTGCGAAAAGAGGAAAGGCGCCTTAGGCGTGAAGAACGGCACCGCAGAAGGGCGGACCGTCATGCCAGTAAACAGAGATTGAAGTATGCTGGTTCTCCCCTGTCAGATCTTGAGAAGGATCGTCAATCTGGCTCAGATACTGATGTTGGGAAGAAAGGTTCATACACTCCGAGAGAAGAACCTGATCCAAACAAACTTGAAATTGAGCTTCGACAGAAGGCCCTTGAATCTCTTGCAAAGAAATCAAAGCATGTTGTTACTCCGTCTTCAGATGTTGAGAAGGACCGTGAATCTGACTCGGATGCTGATGTTAGGAAGAGAGTTTCATAGGCTGGCTGAGAAGAATCTGATAAGAATAAACTTGGAAGGGTTGAGCTTCGGGATAAGGCCCGTGAAACTATATAGATCAAAGAAAGCTGCCAATCACTAGGCTGGGGAATTTCTTGCAATGCATTTACACGTTTCTACTTTTCAAGAGCAATCTATATGTTATTGAAGTGTGCTCATATGATACCTGTTTAATGTTCTGTATGTTTATGTGGCAGTTGATCTGAGTAATTGATGATTCCTGAGCTGTTTCCTTGTTGCAGCTGCTTTCAGGCTTAGGCTGCTTTTATCTGGTAATGTTTGCCTTTACATGTTTGTACGAACCATAACCCTGGGAATGAAATATTTATGTTTTGTGATATTGTGCTCCCTTTTGTGTTATTTCAATTGGTACCAAAGTGATATACGTCCAACTTAACAATTCACCATTTGCCAGTTTTTCCTTGAAAGGTTGCTTATCAAACTTGGATAATAATGTATATTCTATTTGTAGTTACTGACAAGAACTTAGTGTTGGCTAAATCCTGTTGCCTGATAGATGCTTATCCTATCAAATACTCCCTCCGTCCCAAAATAAGTGTCTCAAGCTTGGTACAACTTTGTACTAGAGCTAGTACAAAGTTGAGACACTTATTTTGGGACGGAGGGAGCCTGGTAGCAGACATGTGCCAGTGCCAACGATACAAGCAAAGCTGTAGATAATTTTATTTAATGGTCATAATTCTTGCAATTTGGATTGAGGAAGTTTTACTGTCTGCATGAACATGCTTTTTGATGGTGGCACGCTTGTTTAGCAGTACCACCGTACACTTGATTTATGTAAACTGTGTCATTTTGTTCATTTGAATTTGGATTGTTGGCAGATTAGCACCATGTGAACAAGGTTTTTATGTACCCGAGATTTAACAACACCTCAGCGACAACCAGCTGGTTGCACCTTTGATGATTGCGAAACTCTCCTGAAGTGCTCCTATTTCGTTTGGTTCCTGCTCCTTAGAACGAGGTTTGTGCAGTATGCTTTTTTATGTGTGTGTGGCTAGCAAATCAAATTTCTTGTAAGTATTTGAATGCTGCTAACTTCACAAGAATGCCCACGAGCATTATACTATTGAATGAACATGAGTGGTCCTTTTCTATTTTGTGATTTCTAGCATTCAGGTGCAAGTCTTGGGCAGGAGTTATATTGCTTTGTATAGTTTCTAATGGGAGGACATGAGCTGCCATTTCTTGCTCTATTGGGCTTACATGATGTTGATCGTTTATGCTCATCTTTTTCCCCAATGATAGTGTCATTTCCTCCCATATGGTCCCCCATATGCTAGTGTCCTGTCATCTGCCTGTGTTTGCTTGGAACAGAAGTTTTTTTGTCTGTGTTCTTTTTAGTTATTTTATACACACTGCCGATTTATAGGTATCATCATGTCTACTTGTGTGATCAGAGTGCCACTTTTCAGTTGGTAGTATTTTTCATGATTTGTAATTTCATCGATGACACCTGTACAGCAAAATTGTGCCAGATCATTGTACTTGTCTAGTCTACTTCAGACGGCTGCCTGCAAATATATATGCTTACCTGTCAAAAGTCACAGTTCTTTTTAATGCTAATAATCTCTTGACCTGCTCAAACAGTGTCGAGCTGTGCTATGAGGCCAGTGAAGACGAGTTTAGATGCTAGTATAGTTGCCCATGGGCATGCAGATTTGGAACCTTGAGGGTACCCTCCGACCCTTTTAGTTCAACTAAATTAACCTTGTTTTCCGAATTTATATCACTTCTGATTTTTTGTTCATTTCCTTCAACTAAGGAAGGTCCGAGGGTAACCTGGAGGTTCCATTTTTGCATCCCTAGTTGCCCAGCAACAATGTTCTCATTTTCTTTGTTGATGATGGGAACATCTTTACGAGTTACGATGATCTTATAGCTGGGTTAAGTCTTAGCTGGGAGTACATAGTTTGTGACATTCGCCCATGCCAAATTTTTTAGTTGTTCGTCAGCTGCTCAACCTTCTTTCTCATTAACCATCTCGGTTGATCCTTTTTATCGCCTTCACGGCCTGACTTTTGTCGTTACGTGCTATGAGCCATGCACTTAACTTTTAGTTCTTTACTTGATCCGTGCTTTCAAGTTACATCAGGGTTTCTTCACATCTCTGTCGTTTTCCATCATGACTAAAACGTACGGCTCGTTTGCTGGAGTAACCCTTCAGGCGGAAGCCAGGGATTGGTATTATAGCTGTTAGTGTTAGGTTAGCTTCTGCCCTGCTAATTTCAGCATCAGTCGACAGCTTGCTTGCAGCGTTGGATGAAGCTCATGTACTACTCATGATCGCAGTTAGGATGCAGACCGTCCGAGCTGAAAATAAGCCTAAGTCGACATGGGCACTGACTTGGCACTTGCACCTCGTCAAGCAGAGCACCGGTTGCGTTGGGCGGCGGCCATTGGGGAAGTTAGGGCTGGATCGGCGGTCGTTGGGTAACTTGGGTGGTAGGGAGAACGTCCTAAAAGCCCACACCCACTGTAGGCTCTGACCGGCCACTGTCATGGCTTACTGCCGCGCCCCGCGTAAGTCGTGCAACTTGCTGCCGCCCCGGCAACTCACGTAACCTGCTACTTGCATGCTGGACGTGGCATGGTGCTCCTCGTTTTCCTTCCAGCAAGTTGGTTAGAGACCCAGCGCAGTAACCTTTGTATTGCTTGTTTTAGAAGTTAGAGCAGGTTAGACTTTTGAGTGTCAGGACAAAGACAAATCGCAGGAAGGAGCGAAATTCCTCGCCACTGCACTAGACAATCCCAGCCGTTTGCGTGCGCCGGGCATGATACAACCTATATCATGGCTTTGGAGGATATGTTTGGATCCAAGTCCTTATTACCTGCTCAGGTTTGGAATCACAAGTCGCCGGTCGAAAACTCGGAATGCTTTGACCCGGTCTTGGTCGAAGCCTGGGCTTATCGCCGCTGATGAGCATTTACTCCTGCAAGTTTACGTGCATGCATGGGTCCGCCCCGTGCTCTATCTATCCTGGCGCGGCGAGCTAGCGAAACAGTCCGCCGCTTGAATGCGGCGACTGCATCCACGTGGGAAGGTTGGGCTGTGCACGGTCACATGCACGTGCGGCGTCGACCCCAGCGTCCACCACACATCACCCATGCCTTCGTCTACCCGGCGAGATGGCTCCGTCGCTCGCTCGCTCGCACCCACCCGTGCGCCGCGCCATCCCGCAAGGCGCAGGCAATCATTAACGGCGCGCACGGGACCGCACCGCTTATGACACGAAACAAACGCGTCGGGGGCGCCGAGCCGGCATGGATACGCATGGCATGGCATGGGTGCGGTGGAAAGGAAATCGATGGTACGGTGTGGGGAGTAAAGTTGGTGAGGTCAAATCGGTCGAACCTAATCCCCACCCGACCGACGCGAGGAAGGTTGAAAACGAAGGTGTCAGCTGATTGCTTCCCTTAACGGGCCAAGCAAAGCTAATCAAGCACGGCCAGCACGTTGGCGTGCAGAACAACAACGTCAAGTCCGACGTGAAGGCCAAAAATGCTCAACCACCACTAGCTGCCTGCTTCCCAGCGAGACACGGCCAGCTCGCTCGGACCAGCACAACCCGTCGCGTCAGCGCGTCGATCGCCCATGCCGATCGGTTCCTTCCTTCCTTACCCACGCCGCACCTCAGGCAAGTAAAAACACACCACACCGTTAAAAAAGAGGGAGATAGATCGGGATATTCCCATCCTATCCCTGCAGAAATTACGGCACTAGCGATCAAATACGTTTTGACTCGGAGATGGTTCGTTCCCACAGCGCCCCGCCCCGACGTGAGGGCGAAAAGATGGCTGATATATGGTAGGATAGGTGCTCGAGGCATCCAAAGAAAGAGAGATCCCTTCCGTTTCGCGAGGGCAGTGCACCGGGGACGAGCATGTACGTGCACGCACCTATCATTTCGTTCCCCATTCCTTTCACCGGCAGGTGGGGCCGCTCACAGTCGCACACCATGTCGCCGTCTCCATGCTACTTTAAATCCGCACTGCTGACAAGCCTGCAGTGCAGTGGTAGCTACTCTACTAGTACCATCTCTGTGGCTCTGTGGGGGGAAGCGTACAGCTTTTCCCCCATGCCCAACCTGAGCCGATTTGGGTGAAGGAAAAAAGGGGAAACACGAGTGAGCATTTGTCGTAGTGGGGGTTTGTTCGTGATGGATCAGAAATGTTTCCGGGGCA
Organism: Hordeum pubiflorum; assembly: GCA_000582825.1. Lineage (NCBI taxonomy): Eukaryota > Viridiplantae > Streptophyta > Magnoliopsida > Poales > Poaceae > Hordeum > Hordeum pubiflorum. Next base: position 7,535 of record CBMN010751278.1, on the reverse strand, counting down.
GACAAGCATGCTGCAAAGCTAGATTCCCAAACCGGCGGAATATTGTTGACGGTCGATTTTTTGCCACTCTCGTTTTAGTGCTCCTGTCGTGTACTACTTACTATATATATGCCCACCAAAATGTACTTGGTTCAAGGAAACGCTGGCTAGAAATGGAAAAATCGACCTGTACTGCTGCTCGATGGTTGATCCTAGTACTGTACTACCGTTTATGGCTCGGGGTCCAGTGAAAAAAGGCTTGTACTATGTAAAGTGCAGCGCATTTTGTGTGCGTGCGTGCGTGCGTGCATGGGATGCAGTAGCTGGTCTTCTTTTTTATCCGCCTGTTGCTCTCTGGGAACATGCATGAGTTTTCATAATATAGAACAATGAGGAACTTATTTAAACTATTTTTTTTACTCCCGTCGATAAAAAAAGGCCCGAACTAAAACCACTGCACTTTTTTTTGGGATCGATAATAGATGATCTCTCTGTTTGTAAGTGCATAGCGTATTGGACATTGACATGGTATATTTACCTTTAACCATGAATTTTATATGTATATGCTACTAGAGAAAAATTATGGGAATGTTTTTATTGAAAAAACTGAAAATGTTATTTCACCTTGCCAACGTGAATAATTCTACATATTGTAATACTCGAAGTTATACAAGTTCGAACACGCTTTGTAAGCCGACATAAAAACTCAAATCAACTGAAATTGAGCCAAAGTACAATAATAAGTTTTTTCCCCCCAAAGGACTCGTATCTATTGTAAAAGTTCACCCAAAGTAGAAAGCATCTCAAACATAACAGAAAATACATCCAGGTCCCTGACCACCAAACAACTACTGTTGTCGTAAGAACGAGTCGCACTAGTGCCACTGTCACCGCTCCTATATCGGAGCCAACCTGCCCTATTCGATGACCGTCAGGAAGTGTTCATCAGCATGCCCCTAAGAATCAGCACTTCGAAGCCGTAGTCGTCGTTGTTGAACCCTTGAACTCGCCGCTCCCATATCGGAGCTGGCCTGCCCTTGTCGGTGACTGTGAGGAAGTCTTCATGAGCATGCACCTAAGAACCAGCGCCCTAAAGCTGCAATCGTTGCCGTTTAACCATTGAATTGATATGAAGAACCCGACACCAAAATCTCACCACGTGCAATAACAAGTGTTGATAAAAGTACGCCCCTAGACCTTCTAAAATACTTTGAACGAAATTAAGTAAACCGAGACACTGAATTGAGGAATCAAAACGAGAGTAGCCAAAAACGTGCATATCCCAGACCAAACATACAACCATACAATCATGCATGGCCGTACATAGCTCAAGAAGATTGGATCATTTTTTCTTATTATGAAACTGGATTGGACATGCTATCATGCATTATAAGAATCGATCATTGGAAATTAGGAGGCGAACGCCAATTGATCATTGGAAATCAAGAACCTAATTGACGAGCAACCACTGTTCGTCGGGTTGTTGATACCTGTAGGAATTTTACATTCCCAAGCTTCAAAGACGAAATTAAGAGAAATGAAAACGGAAAAAATATATCATACAAGTACTCATGCATGACATAGCACATTAATTAACAAGATAATGGAAGCTAGGCAAACAACTAGCGAAGAAGCAGAAAGCTAAGCTAGCTAGGTAGAGGAACCGCGCGCGCGAGGATTCGCCGGTGCAGTGCTAGAATGACGTCGGCGGAGGCCGCGCCACGGCTGCCTGCCCCCACTGCCCGAACATGTCGCTGGGCGGCGTCTGCGGCACGGCGTACATCGGCGGGGGCACGGCGGCGCCTCCGCTGCCCTGCTGCTCGAGCTGCGTGGCGGCGCCCTCCGACCCGGACAGTACGGCGCCCTCCTCGGCGTCTTGATCCAGCGGCAGCCTCTCGTACGTGGCGTTGCCGAACGTGGCCGCGATCACCATGACGGGGCCGCACGCGAGCAGCTCCCCCATCACGCTGCCCCCGACCACCTGCCCCTGCCCGCCGGCGAGGTACACGGCGAGCCCTGTCGCCCCGGGCGGCGCCGGCGCCGGGAGGAAGGCGCCGGACAGGGACAGTATCTCGAACCGCCCCCGCAGGGCGACGGCGGCCGCCCCGGTCCCCGCGGGCTGCCGCAGCGTGACGTTGGTGACGGCGCCGCTCCCGCTGAGGACGGAGACGCCGCGCTGCCTGCGGCGGGAGAAGGCCGCGATGGCCTCGACGATGTCGGCCCCGCTGGCGATCTCCAGCACGTGGGAGCGCATCGCGTTAGGGCTCTCCCGCGTCACCACGACGGGCGGCTTGGGCTTGTTCTTGGACCCCGGCGGCCTGCCGCGCGGCCGGCGGCCCGACCCGGAGGACCCCCCGCCGGCCGAGGGCGGCGGCGACGCGTCGTCCTCGTCGTTGTTGCTGCCGGCAGGGACGTGGGCGTAGCCGTGGTTGCCCTGCAGCGGGTGGCCGTCCATGCTCCCCATCTCCTGGGCTTCGGCTTCGGCCGCCGCGCCGGCCGGCCACCAGTCTGCCAGCCCTACAATTTTCGCGGTCGTCGCCGAAGATGATGCCACAGCCTCAGGCTGCGAGAGCGCCTCCAATGCAAGCAGCGGCGGCGGCGGCGGCAGGCAGGCAGGCAGTCTCTGGTTGCTAGCTAGCTAGTGGTTGTATGGTATGGGACGGAACTATGGGCGTTGGCGTTGCTCTCATCGGCTAGGGGGAGTATTTATTTACGGCTCCTTCTAGAATTCGCTTCGCTTCTCTGCTCTCGTCGGCGCGGGCTAGTAGTCGTGGTCGCACTCGCACAATCAAAACCACTCTGCTACGATCAAACGGGAGGCTGATCGATCTCTTGGCACCCAACCGAGTATCGGGGCAGTGGCAATTGTAACGGCACTGGCAGTACGTCGCGGTTAGTTAGTGTGAGCGTGTGGCCCAGTGGGCAGTGACCACATGCGTACGCACGTTAAGCAGTGTTTTAGGCGAGGCATGGCCTTCTGATCGGGTCAGGTGGGCTTTGAAAAAGTGTCGTGCAAATGGACGAAAAACGGAACAGCTGCGCGTCGAGAGGCCTTTGGAGGCACGGAGCTGTTTAAGCACGTGCTCCTTTTGAATGCCATGGACGACGGAGTCCATAATCACTGTTCCCTCTTGTCTGCCCTGACAATCCATAGTCCATTTCCGCTTGTAGTTCAACACATACGACTTTACATGCGTGCGCTCAATTTGAAAATCACGCCTCTCTTGCCAAACGCCATATGTTAAAATCGACTAATCCTTACATATAAGACCATGATGACAGAAACTAAAAAATATATACCATCCTTGCAGAAATCGACGCCGTCTTTCTCCTGCACGTCCATATGGACCTCCGAAATATAATTTACACCGTCACCTTCGCCTATGGACCTCCGAAACGCAATCGAATGTCCGGACAATGCCGCTAGTGGGAGAAGGAGCCACATGCCCCGGTCACCAAGCGGCACCGTCCACTCCACCAAAAGACACCCTTGAAGATCACCTACATAATATGTCTCAACCAGATCCACTGCTCTAGAAGAGCAACAACCAGACAATTTCCCGCCCTTCCTCTACGACGCCGACGAGACCGCCACTAGCGAGATGGACCAGGAGCCGGGAACCTTATCCATGAACCGCACTGTGTTGCCATCGCCACCGCAACATCGACATTGGGGAACAAAATTGCAATGCTAAGAAATCCAACTAGATGCCGCAACACAAATCTGAGGTCCCCACCCTCTCCTGCTGACATAACGCAACGTGGAGGAGGAGGGGACCCATGTGACGGAGTTGATTTCGGCAGATCTCGGGTAGGGGGTCCCTAGCTAGTAGCCGATATGCGATGGTAACAGAGGCAAGGGAGTTTACCCAGGTTTGGCATCTTCGAGGAGATAAAACTCTACATCCTGCTTGTGTTGTATTGATATGGGATGGACTACAAAGTACGAGTTGTGCTACCACGAGATCATTGATGTCGCATACGAGCCCTACCCCCTTTATATGGTACCGAGGGATCTAGGGTTAAATAAGGACGGCTATGTATTAGATAATCGTGTTGTAGATGACATCTAAGTCTTGGAGTATGCGCCAAGTGTTTGAAAGTATTCCTTCTAGGCGCCATGGGCCGCCTTGATGTGGCCCGCTCGTGAAACGACATAGGGTCCTCCGCACGGCACACCTCGCCGGGGAGACGACGTGATGAGTGACCCCTAATCCGGGACACCATCAATAGCCCGTGAACCGGTCTTCAAGTCAGAGACTGATGAGTCCAATTTATGTGATAATTTTACCAAGTATTTTATGCCTACATGGTAGGCTTTGTGGAATTTTATCGCGTACGCGCACCTCTTTTTGTTGATAATCCCTCTGGCAACGCTTTTTGGACTAATTAGCATAATATGGAGAAGATCTCCAGAAATGATAGTGAAATCACGTATTTAAAGTGATAATCACCTACCATACAAGAATCAAGGAAGAAGGCTAAAGGAGAAATCATCGCCACGGTTCCAGAGCAAAAGACGACATTCCATATGACCACACCGACGCTGGATGAACATGTGTGAGTAGACCCCTAGTTTTCGGGGATATGGATGAACCTTGGTATGTGTAGGATCTGAAACGTTATTTCAGATATGAGATTCCCCGTTGAATGCTTAGGTTAATAACTTCGTGGATGTTATGAAGGGGCCCCACTCAACATTTGTGCCTTATGGCCACAAATTATATCACTGTTGTTGTAAAGGGCTAGGATGTGGGAGTAATTCGAGGTGACAGTAAAAGCCTTTTACTCCTAACCTTTGCGTTTGATAGGGGAATTACGGAGAACCCTTGGAGAGGCCGCGTCCACGGGGTAACCCTTAATTATCATGAGTTGTAATCCTATGGGGGAGGATATGATGGTGGCGTGCATGGCACGAAGTCTACCTTGAGTAGAACGTGTTCTGTACCTGGCTCCATCCAGCATAATCGTCAACAGTGGCCCAAGTATCCATACTATGCTATGCCCAAGCATAGATGTGCTAGAAACATACCAATGGGGACTCCAGGATCCCTCAGAACACCTTACTCCTTTGCTGTTTCATTAGTCATTCAGTCGTTGCTCTTTATTTACCTTTATGCTATTTACTTCAAAGTTTGTTCCACTACTCAATCATAATTTATTTCCGCCCTCACTTTGCTTTAAGTCTATAATTATCTACAGGCATAAAAATACATAATTCATTACAAGAGACAAAAGTCCGATTCATGTGCTCCCTTTGGGATCGATACTCAAACATCGAAAAGGCTACAACTAAACCCTATGCACTTACATGCTATCAAGCTTTTTATGGCGCCGTTGACGGGAGCTGAGTGCTTTTGAGTGTTGTCTTGATTTTTGAATTATTTTTTGTTCTGAAGATTTTTGTAGATTGCGAGCAACCATGGTCCTTCAAGAACAAATTTATCAGGTAGGTGTGGAATTGGTTGCAGAACCTGCTCGAGGAGATAACTTCATATCTATTGGTACTGACCTATCTGGTAAAGTATTTGATATAAACCCCCGGTTAATGGACATGTTGAGGAAGAATACATTCTGAGGTGATGGAAATGAAAGTCCTTATAAACATGTTAAAGACTTTAACACTACATGTGGTACTTTTTAGTTGTAGGACTTAACTAATGAGGAGATTAAAGCTAAAATATTTCCTTATTCCCTCGAAAAGGAAGTTGCAGAATGAAAATTACATCAGCCCGTGAACACCTTGAGTAATTGGACAAAATTATCAGCTGCATTCTATGCTCATTATTACCCTCAAGGAAAATTATATAAAATAAGAAGTAAGATCAACAGTTTTGGATAGCGACCAGGTGAAAAGCTGGTAGATTCTTATATAAGGTATCGAGGTATACTCTCCGTATGCCCTGAGCACCGTTATCCTGATTGTTTAGTTGTGAACTTCTTTTATGGTGGACTTGACTCACAGAGTAAGCATGCACTAGATATTGCTTCCAAAGGTTCTTTTATGGGGACCGAGATTCCACAAGCATGGAATCTACTTGATAGAATCCGACATAATGCTGAGAGTTAGTACCTGTGTTCAAAGGAAAAGACAAAGATCGATTATGTTCATGATAGTATTAAGTCTTTCCTCAGAACAAAGGAGATGAAAAATCTCCGTCATGAGCTTAATATTGGAACTTACCCCGCTTTGCATATTATGAAAGATTTTTCTGAGTTTTTGCATTCACCAGGTAAATTTTTTGTAAATCATACCAGGGAATCTAAAGCAATTGACATGGTAGAGGCAACCATGAAGAAAACTACTCCAGCCCAAGATCGAACAGAAGCTTATTTTAAATGAAAGAGCAAAGACAAGGGAGAATCACTTTTAGCTAAGCATACAGAGAGTATTACAGTGGAATAATATGGATTCCACCATATGTTGATACGAAAGAACTTGCTACATCCATAGAAGTGGTTAACAAATAAGTTTATTTAGACCGAGATACCACTTCCTACCTAAAAGGGTGTACCGAAGGTAAGGACACAAGTAAACAAATTTTATCATGCTCCTTCAGCAACAAGTCTTAGTTTGGATTGTGTGACCCTGGATCCCCAGTCAATATTATTCCTTACACTGTTTATGCATAAATTTATGATGAGATTTCTCCACATACTCTTGAGCCAACTGACGTTGTCCTTAAGCTTGTAGATAAGACTCATAGAATACCTTGCAGCATCCTTAAAGATGTCAACATTATAATAGGCTCACACATATATCCTATTGATATTTATGTACTAATGATTTTGGAGGATAAAGATTGTCCTATTGTTTTTGGAACTTCTTTTCTGAATGTTGCTTCAAGTGTTAAGAAAGAAAGAAAGCTATCTCTATGAAATGGGGGAATGAGATGATTAAGTTTCCATTTTCTTCAGTGTTAAGCAAATCGTATCAAGAAGAAGCTCAATATGAGTATGATAATAAGTTAAATCAGTTAGCTGAGATTCATCTCCAAACTCCATAAGATGAAGTTAAAAGGGGCCTGGTAAGGCCCGAGTCTATATTAGAAGAAGAATAAAAGGAAGAAATTTAAATGATAATGGATGCCAATCCGATAGTCAACCCATGTTTGAATAAAGTGTACCGAGTACTTGCAAGAAAAGGAGACGAGGAGCTACCTTCTCCTATTCTGAAGCCATTACCCAAAGACTAAGGTATGAATTCATGGATGATATTGAAATATTTACTATTATTGTTAATACTGACCTTTCAGGAAAAGAAAAAGGAGAAACTATTAGGGATATTAGCTAAGCACCGCAAAGCTGTGGGCTATTCAATAAAAGACGTAAATGGAATAAACCCATCTATCTATTATCATGCTATTGCCATTGACAAAGGGGCTAAACATATAATTGAAAGTCAACGAAGACTGCATCCTGCTTCCAAGAATGTGGTAAGAAAAGAGGTAATACGTCTTTTGACGCCGGGGTAATTTACCCCATCTCCGACAGTAAGTGGGTAAGTGATGTATACTACACAACTTTATTCTTGTAGATTTTGTTGGGCCTCCAAG
>CBMN010751263.1:43-13684 GCA_000582825.1 Hordeum pubiflorum | reverse complement strand
AATTTTTTTCAGATTTTTTGAAACCAAAATTTTCGAGTTTTGATTTTTTCAAAAATTTCGGCCTCCATGGAGGCCGAGTGCCAAAACGCCATTCTCGGATGGTCCTAGCTAGCCAGTTGTGAGCTAGGCAGTAGTAGGTCAATGATCTAGATTCTGGACTTTACAGCCTTGGCAACGGATAAGTAGGGCTCCTAACTGCCAAGTGGGCCCGGCCCAGCCTTTTTTTTTCTTTTCTCCCGGATCATATCACTCGCTGAAGAAGCTTTGCGATGTCTTTTGCAGGTACTGGTGCCCACCTGACTATCAATACCAACAGGTAAGCATGTCCCCCCTGCTCTGCTGTGCTGTGCCCCCTCAACGCCCACCTTCTTTGTTTCCCCTGCCTTTTATCACATGCAGCATGCATACACTCGCCAGCCAGCCAGCCCGGTGCATGCCACTCGCGCGCTACCCAGGCACACCACATGCCCAGCCAGCGGTTCTTCCGCTGCCGCTGCCCAGACAAACCGCACGGCTCCGTCATGATTCCCGAGCCGCACCCGTGACTTTGACACAAACATTCCAAGATCTTGGCACGAGATAAGATTAGTTGCGCCGTTAGGATTTTGAGAAACACTTTTAACCAAACGATCGATGATCCATTTCCAAATGAGTCGGTGGTGATTGTTCGGGCACTGGCTGACACGCTGATAGTGTCCAAGTGTCCAGCTGTGGCCATGCATGCATGTTTGTTCCTGCGCCTGTATGTATGATAACCCATGAGTGATCTGCAGGCCATGATGAGCCCTCAGATGCTGCAGAACTACTATGCGCAGCTGTATGCCGGGCTGGCGTCGCCGACAGCGCCACCGCCCTACCATCAGTACGTGGGGTACATGCCGACCCCGACGCCGAGGGCCGCAGTGCTCTCGCCGGTGGCGCAGCAGCTCGCGGCGGCGCAGCCGTACGTGCCGCATCCGACGGCGGCGCAGATGCAGGGCTTCTCCATGCAGGTGCCTTCTCTTCCGCACAACTTCGCGCTGCAGCTGCCCTCCCATGCAGTCTCACTGCTGCCTCCCAACGCAACCGGTATGTTGAGGATCAAATTTCTTCCATTTTTTGCACTGAGTTTATGGGGAGTTCGAAGGTGTTTTCACGTCAGAATTAGTAGTGATGTTTTGATGTCGGGTGCAGATATGCAATCAGCTGGTGGCCAGGCTTCCTCTGCAGCCGCGGCAACGAACGGGAGCAACACTCAACAGGGTGCCTGATGGCGCATGCATGCATGATGCAGCTCGAGGCTGAGAAAAGAGGATTCTGATTGGCTCCAAACACCATTCGAAACTGACTGCTTTCTGATTAAATCTTTCTAGTTAAAGTTATTGTTCCCATCTCGATGGATCTGGTGCGGACGAAGTTATTAATGGTCTGTAACAGTCTCGCAGGATGCTTTGACTAGAAAAAACAAACCATAAACATTTCTTCCTTTCATCGTTCGGGATTTTTTTTAAAAGTTTTGACAAGTATTCCCCGTTACAAGTGTCAGATCTTCTTTTATTATTAGAAGAAACAAGTCGAAAGTGCTATTCTGAGATCGAGCTCACGTGAGATTGAATGAACAGTAAATTTCAAAAAAAATAGTAAAACCGTTCAAAAAATTATTTGGAATTTGGAATTTTCTGTTTTATCTTTCAGAAATTACTGTTCATACGTGCTCATGTGAGCTCGTGCGAACAAACTGCACGTCTGAAACAAGTTTTATATGCATATTGCTTGGTGTAGCAGCAACATGTTTGCTTGAAGCAACGGTTTCCATAGTCAATAGTACTTACGGAATTAAGCTCAAGGGCCATATGAACGAACAAACATCAGCAGCATTCGGAGGGGAATGTCTATATCTCGCTTTTGGCGAGTTGTGCTAAGCATCACTTGAGTTGGGCCAGCACATAAACTGCGTGTGCTGATATTTACGTGGCTGTGCACTTACCGTGTTGAAATATGTTTTTGAAAAAATTGCACGAACTTCGTTTACATTGTATAAACATTCTCTTAAAACACAAGAACATATCTTTGAAACGTGTAAACATTTTTCTAAATATCACATACATTATTTTCATATCATGAAACGTTTTTGAAATAACGCAAACATTTACTTAGATTGTATATACATTTTTTCGAAACATGAAAATATATTTTGACATTTTAAGAAAGTTAGTGGACTAATGTTTTATGAAGCATTACATTTTCCGATATTCATGGTAAACACGTTTTAATTTTTGAAGTATATGTATTTAGAATATTTCTAAATAAATAAATATAAAAACTATATTTTTTGGGGGGTCAAACATTAAAAAATCTAGCACAGTTTGTTTAGCGCCTACGTTTGTCGTTGATGTATATGTGCCTGCGTAGTTATGGGCCATTCTTTTTGCGTAGTTAACGGCCTGACCCATTTAGAGAGCAACATCAGGATAGCGAATATCTACCAGCAAGCGACAACGCCCCTCTCTTCGTGATATTTTTCAAATGTTTTATACAATGTACAACAATGTTTCCATGTGTTTGAAAAATGAACAACACATATTAGGAAAAATGTTCGAAAACATGTATTTGATAATAATTATATACATATAAAATAGTGTTTCAGATGTATATGAGAAATGTATAATGTGTATGAAATAAAACTAGACATCAAAATATATATTTGAAAAAACTTATCATGTATTTGGAAAATGTGAAACATGTATAAGATAGTGTTTGAGATATATATAAAAGATGCACCATGTGAATGAAAAGAAACATACATCTAAGCATATATTTTTTAAATGTTAAACCATGTATTTTAGAAATATAATTATATATTTAAAAACATTAAATATGCATAAAAATGTGCCTGATGTATATGAAATATCTACAACGTGTATGACAAAGATTAGACATGTGTTGCATTAAAAAGCGAAAAACAAGTTAGGAGAAAGGAAAAAAAACTAATGAATACGAATGCAAACTATCGAAACTAAAAAAAAATGCACAGAGGTAACTACAGTAGTGGGCCAGCCCACTAGCCTTGTCGCTGAGGCGAGCCCGAGCTATGTCTCGCGGTAAGACATATCTCACACGACGTGTGCATATCGCCTTTAGGGCCAGTTCTCTCGCTAGTTACTAAAATAAACTGGGATAAGCTGTTCCATATACAGCTTATTCAAAAAGTTGAGCCAAATAGATTTCTTTAGAAAGCTACTAATTGAGACTTATAGACTTTTAAAAATGTTTTTTTTGTTTGGGCTTCTAGAATAAGTTACCAAAAAACCCACCAAACTGACCCTTAGGTGTTGTACGTGGAGTCGCTCGTCTTGGGCTAGCCAATAAACCGCGCATATTGTTTGCTTCGTTATGCGCTCACAGCAAGAGTTATATCTCGCGATTTGGGACACGCTAGTTCATCTCGTCCGTGGCATGAGGGTCGGCCCACGTGTGTACCTGTGATTTTTTCTAGGAGCGGCTTTATGAAGCTTATATGTATATATTGGACTAGTTTTATAAGCTTATGCTCCTTTTTTTTTCCTTTTTTTCATTTTCCTTCATGTTTCTAAAACATGCAGCCTTTTTTCAAATAAATCTTGAACATTTTTCGTATTTAGGTTAAACATATTTTAAATACACGTTAAAAAATTGCAAAATGTAGATCCATCATTTTTAAAATACATGATGGCCATTTTTGTAGCACACATTTAACAATTTTTATTAATTTAGTGCAAGAACTGTTTTTCTGAAGGTCACAGACATGTTTTTATGATACGGAATATATTTTAAATATATGTGAAAATTATTTTAAAAAGGATATTTTGTGAAGTGTCATGAACATAATTTTGAAATGTATGACATTATTTATAATGTCACAGACATTTTTTTTATTGGTACACAACATTTTATATAATTACAAGAACGTTTTGTGTGCACTTTATAAACATATTTTATGCCCCAAATGTATTTGTAAGATGTCTGAATATTTATTCAGTGACATGATTTGTTTTTTAAATAATTGCGCATACATTGTTTTGACCCTGCATATTTTTTTTTTAAATGTGTGAACAATGGTAAAAAGAAAGAAATAAATCTTTTTTTTGATTATATGTATTTAGAATGTTTTAAAAATATAAAAATGAAAAGAATGGATGAGACGTACGGAACAAACTAAAGAAGTGGGCCGGCTCACTAGCAGCTTCCTTGAGGCAACACAATGATCCGTTTCGCCACAAGCGAGATGTAGACGCTCCCTGCGACACACTTTTCCTTAAGTGGATATGTCACTTTAATCTCCAAGCAGTAATCCTCTAATTTTTTTAGAACAATAATAGTTGTAGAGACCACAAATTTGGTTTATTATGAGCAGTGAATTTGTCTTTTTTTTGCCTTTTTTCAAGTTGTGCTTCGATTGTGCTTTGAATTATCAAGGTGAGATAGCTGATACACCCAACATCCGCCTAAAAGATGTCTAAGGGGATCAGTTGAAGCGGCACTCTTGCTCTGCCTTGGTCTAGTCGCGTTTGGTGTCGAGATGTGAGGTGCAGGTGATGACATGATCGGTTGAAGCTATGCTCTGCCTCAATCTAGCTTCAGGTTTTTAGGCATGGCATATGGAACATTTTTTATGGAAAATTATGTTTGTCGAGGGTAGCAAGCTTACTTGGTGAATATGGCAAATCCATCTTAGTTTATTTTTTAGTCAGGAAATTATCGTACTTGCAAACTAAATTTGCTCTCATCACACTAATATAAGTTATCATAAAAACAGCCGGATTTTTCATGTTTAAAAAATTGACGTCAGATTTTTCGGGTTTCGTTAAATTTATATGATGTGGTTGATATATATTATATCTCGGTGCTAAATCACTTTTAGAAGAATGGTGAACCAACATTTGGTTGGATTGATAGGAGGACAGTGGTATCCCGGCCCATAAGGGCTTAATTTCTAGATTTGACATCGGTGCTCGTATTTTTATAGATTTATTTCAGTCATTTCGTCGATGTGCGTTCAGTGGAAGAAGACGTTTCCGTCGACTACGAAGGTGTAGCTTTGTCAATCTCAAGATAATGTGCCGATTCAGTCTTTCGAATGTGCTCATATGGATAAAGTGTGTGTGCGCGAGGGTAAGTGTGTGCGTCTGCATCTGCTTGATGTTAAAGAAAACATTTTTCAAAGAATGCGTTTTGACCATCCATGCGAGTTTGAGTGCACCGGATACGTTTGCCTTGCGTGCGTTCCACCTCCATTACGGAGCGCACAAGCTGGTTTGTCTTTCCCCGTTCGGCGGTCACGCGCGCCGAACCAGAGCGGCCCCGTTGACAAAGGAGTGGCTTCGTGACGTGGCCACCGTGCGAGACGAGACGACAGCCGACATATTTCCGCCGCCGGGTCAGGACTCCGCTTCGGTTAAACAAAACAATCGGAGCATGTTGCTTTTTTCCTTTCCTTTTATTTTTTGATTGATGATGAGAACGAGCATGTTGCTTTCGGACCCGCCAAAACCATCGGCCGTGGGGTGTTGTAAACGGTTCACAGGGACCCGCTCGGCCGGCGGCTGGCGCGCCAAGTCAAAAACCGATCTTGTCGTTCGTCGTGAGGTGTTGGAAGCGCACGCACCGGTCGGCTCGGGCCTCATATGATTGGTCCGGTCGTGGACGATAAACTTATAGGGTTTCGCCACGTTTATTGACATGTCAGCCTCAAGCACACGTCGGCCTGATGGAGTGATGGTTATCAGATAACAGTCTTGCCAGATGACTCCCCGTGAGAAGATGTCACGGAATGATCGTGTCGCCTGGCAAGTCAGCTCACGGTTTTTGGTGATCGTTTCCTGATCAGTCAAAACTAGGTAATCAGTTGGGCATCTCTAGCGAACTAATCTGTACTTGCATAGTTAGAGGATAGCGATATCCGAGCCCATTTGATTCAAGTCCTGCTGCTCGCATTATCCTGAATTTATTTCAGGATTTTCGGTGGTGTGCGTTCAGTGGGAGAAGTGTAGGAGATGTTCTTGTCGATGACGAGACTTCTACGATGACTTCGAAAATTTTAAGATGATATGTTAGCTCAGTTTCTCGGAGGTGCTTATAGGGTTAAGATGTGCGTGTGTATGTTCATGGGGTGGGTGTATGCGCGTATATATGAGCGCTTGCGTCAGTACTGTGTTTAGAAAAAGTTAGGCATCTCTAACCAATCCCTAATAAAACTTTGAAGGAGCAAAATAAAACGTTACCGCATCTAACCGATACCTTGAATCTTTAGATGAGGATTTTTTTCCCTATACTCTTCTAAGCTCAACTCATCTATTTTACTACTTCGCAGCGCCTCCTTACAAATTTTTGTACATTTATCTCGTCCATTGATGTCGGGTCCCATGCCGCCGGACGTCGCCGTCCTGGTGACTGGGAAAATGGAATCGTCCAACGATGTCGCAACTCTAACGACCCCCACCGCCGGTGAGGAACTTCATAAAATCGTGTCTTCCATCCTCCCGCACTATCTTGCGACCCCACGCCGCTGTTGCCTCCGCCGCATGGTGTTCGTTGCCTTGACCTCATGTGTACGCATGCGTGCGTGCATGTGTGTTCCTGCACGTGTGTGCATGTTGTTGTTGCGTGCGTGTATGTTATGTTGCCGCTGCTGCGTGCGCGCGTGTGTGCTCGTGTGCAGTGACGGAGCCAGCAGGGGGTGAGCTGGGGCCATGGCTCCCCCATGCTGAGCAAAATCCTTTAATTACCCTTATATATTGTCGGGATTTGCATAGTTAATGTCTAAATTTTAATGTATGGCCCCCTCCAATGATAAATCATGTATCATTGGCCCCCTCCATATGAAGTTCCTGGCTCCATCTCTGCTTGTGTGTGCATTGTTGTTGTTGCGTGTGCACGTGTATGTCTCGTTGTTCCACGTGCATCGTTCGACCGGCCGCTGTCATTGTAAATGCCAGTCGCCGGAAGAAAGAAGAAGCAAGAAGGACGAAGATGAAGAGAGACTTTCATGTAGGGTAATTTTGTTTGAGGAGTTAATTACATAAAACACTAAAGGGGAATGAACTGAGCTCGATTTGTCATGCTCGTCAACCTAAGTTACTATCCTCGGTAAATATAAATTATCATAAAAAACATTTGATTAGCCATGGTAAAACAAATTGACATTAGATTTGTAGCAGAGTCCTAAATTTAAGAGATCGATTAGATCCGGACACCGTTAGATAAGAAAATTTATCGTAATCTAAAGATACTCGGCGGTACCTTTTTGTGTATTATAGGGAGCTAGGGATTGGTTAATTAGAGGTGCTTTAAGGACGGCCATGGCGTTAGGCCCATGATTTGGATAGTTTCAAGTCTTCAAGAGAGCCATGCGTGCAAGAAACGCTCGACTCGACGTGCCAGTCGCTGAGCTAAATCTTGACGATAACTGACAACTTCGAGATCCAGAGAAAACAACAGGATGCACCCAAAAAAGTCTAAGAGTACAGTACGCAACAGTGGGACATGACATGCCCCGCGGTGACGTCACCGGGCGTGCGTGGCCATGGCAAGCTTGGCCTCCAGCCGCAGCTCCTCGACCAGCTTGTCGAGGTTCCCGTACGCGGACCCCCCGGGCGCCGTGGCCGCCTCGGCCCGAGCCTTCCACTCGGCGGCGCTGCGCCTCATCTCCTCACCCTTCTCCCCTCCGCCCATGAGCTCCTCGATGTGCGCCGCGACCTGCTCTCGCCGGAGCTGCTCGTCCAGGCGCAGCCCGACGCCCCACTCCCCGCACACGTACCGGCTGTTGATGTACTGGTCCGCGAACCCCGGCGCGCAGATCATCGGCACGCCGGCCCAGATGCTCTCCGTCGTCGAGTTCCACCCGCTGTGCGTCAGGAAGCCCCCCACGGCGCGATGCCGCAGCACCTGCTCCTGCGCGCACCACTCGGCGATGAAGCGCCGGCCCTTGGTCTCCGCAAGGAAGTCGGCGGGCAGGGCGTCCATGCCGCGGTCGCCCGCGACGAGACCGGGGCGCACCACCCAGAGGAACGGCCGGCTGCTGGCGGCGAGGCCCCACGCGAACTCCGCGAGCTGGTCCAGCGACAGCACCGCCAGGCTCCCGAAGCTGACGTACAGCACCGACCCCGCCGCCGGCTGCGCGTCCAGCCACGCCATGCACGCCGCGTCTTCCTCCCACAGGCTCAGCCCGGACGCGCCATGGTCGACGCGGCGGTGCATGGCGTCCGCGAGCGGCCCGATGGTGTACACGCGCGGGAACTCGGCCCGTAGCGCGCCCAGTACGTCTGGCTCGAGCTCGTCGAACGTGTTGAGGATGAGGCCCTGCGCCCTGGCGCAGCTGTTGGCCTCCTCCTCCTCCACGCGCAGACCGAATCCATTCGGTTCCACCGTCCGGACGAAGCTGGAGATGTCGCCGAGCCGCACCGTCGGCATCCCGGCGATCCAGTCGATCGGCGTGTCCAGGTACCCGTTAGTCAAGTAGCTCTCGTCTGCCAAGCCAAGAAACAGACACGGATTGAACATTTGCATCGATCTATATACGTACACATGAGCGCGACACGTGCGGCATCCATGTGCGCTCATGCAACGATCATCAAGCTTGGACGAGCGCGGGCGATCGTTACCTTTGAGCGGCGTGTAGCCCCTCTGTCTGAGTTGGCGGAGCCGGAGCGTGCAGACGAAGCCGACGGCGCTTGTGCCCCAGATGACGAACGACGGCACGCGGAGCTCCTCGGCGACGCCCAGCACGAAGCTGGCGAGGCCGCTGAGCACGACGCAGGTGACGGGCGGCACGCCCTCTTGCTCCCCGAGCCGCCGCGCGAGGTCCACCAGCGGCGGGCCGCAGCTCCTCCGCAGCGACAGGTAGAGCCTGACCGTCTTGTCGGGCGCGGCGCGGTCCGCGTCGTCGAGCCCGTCGGGGACGGACTCGAACCGGAACCCGTCCCGGCCGGCGAGCCGCGCGCCGCCCGTCCGCAGCAGGCGCTCGTGGTTGTGCTCGGTGTTGACGAAGGTGACGTGCACCCCGCGCGAGTGCAGCAGCTCCGCAAGCTTCAGCGTCGGGTTGATGTGGCCCGAGCACGGGAACGGGAACATCATCGCGTGCGCGCTCTTCTCCTCCGCCATGGCCGCTCCCATCGACCCGCCCTGCTGCCTCTGGCGCCACTAGCTCTAGCTCCTGCTCACTCGATCGCACTCCTTACACACACACACACGCACGGCCCGGCGACGTACTTCTACAAGTACAAACACATCCTCCAAATGAGCGCGCTGCGAAGGGCGGGCTAGCTCCTAGCCGGTCGTCGCCGTCGTCGTCGTCGTCGTCGTCGCGGCTTTCGAAGCGGATATGCGTGTGATGTTACCTTAGATCTGGTCACGACGCATATATTCACGGTCTGCTGGGCAAGATCGTGTCCTCCGGAACAAAATCTCCCCGGCTCCTGGTGGGAAGATCTCCCGCGCGCGCCACACCACACGTGACCAGGCAAAGCCGGTCGGGCTTCCTCCCATGTCTCTCGCCCTCCTCGCTGTCGAGCCCGAGCTGACTGACGACGACGACTAGCTACACAAGTATACTCTGATCGAGAGCAAAACCAATACAGCTACATGGCGTAGATAGAGTCGTACGTATCCGCTATCCAGTATCCTTTGGAGCCCTGGACACGTGATCCGCTCTGACGGCCGGCTTGGCGTTTCCTCTCTGGCCGCGGAATAACAAAACGCTTTCACCCTCCCGTTTAATTTCCCTCCCGCCCCCGAGATTCACCGGATCCGGGCAGCCCAATCGCGTCGCTGACACGGCCGCCGCGACCGAGGCGCGAGGCATGTTTACGGCAGCCGGAGCCGGAGCTTTCCGGGGTGCAGGAAACGACGACCGCGACCGTGGTTGTTTTTCCATTTGATATGACTTGATTGAGGCATTTCTCTATTCCGAGGATCGGGCCGGTAGGACCGCCGGGAAAAGGGGCCATGCCGGGGAGAGGGCTTTTATATGGGAGCTACGGCATGGGATGGCGATCACGGCAATTGAGAAGCCCCAGCAAATCTTTCGGGGATCGGATGTGTTGTTCGCTTCTGGGGTTGCATGGCGTTTTTGTTTTTGTTCCCACCCGTTGATGATTAACGCGCGCGCGGCGCGATCAATCATGCATGCTGCTTCTCTTTCTTGGTCTAACAGTCTAGTGAAAGCCCATCATTGTATTGTCATGGTGTATCCATGGAAGGATTGAAAGCTGTCTTTCTAAGATGGCGCCGGGGCACTTTCGAAGGTCATGAGATCGGATCGCCCTATTACGTCTAGTCGGGATAAGGAAATTAGAAAATTTGGCAATCTGTTTTTCTTTCTCGCTCCCCTAGAAAATTAATCTTTCATGCTCCCTTCATTCCTTTATACAAGGCCACAAACTCATATTACAGGTAAAGATAAAATTTAATGACTGCTTTGCAAACCAACTTTTTTTTTCGTTAACCGGGATCATTAATACGATGCATGCACGCATCAAAGGAATGAGAAGAAAGTAGCTAAGTGTCATTATGACTATATGCATGCAAGCATTAAACAAGTTGTTAATACGAGAAAATATCATTAATTTTTGTCTCGATTAGTGTTTGTGGCCTTATAAAGATGCAAAATGTATTTTTCATAGTGACCTTCTATAAGGAAATAGAGGGAGTATTTAAAACAACGGAAATGCTAATGGGTGGACTTTCGCTGGGAAGGCAGTCCAAGCGAACGCCTCACGGCCATATCCAAATTTAGTGGATGTCAAAAAAATTAAAATTGTTTGCAATTCTTTCCATTGCATGGCAATTGCACCTTTCCGTACATAGTAATTCCTTCAACACACATGGAGTTTTTTTTTGCTACAACATGGCAAGTGGGGTGTTCGCTCGCAATTCATCCCTAGCGAATGTTTGCCAGATAAATGCATCAACAAAAATACTGAACACAATAAGAAGTATGAAATCCCTAGAAAATCAGCCGAAAGTCAGAAACAACCGGACACCGATCCAGTTACACAACTGATCATAGCTGGTCTCTACTCCTAAAAGAGGAGTTTGTATGTCATTGATACCCAGCCTTTAATACAAAACAATAAAAACGAGCACCGAAACAATTTGGAAGTCAAGCCAATAATGAAATTAATAGGCAGCCAATTAATTACGCTTACAATTAATTAAGTCTATTTAAGTAGAGATTTTTTCACGCCAAATCAATTATGAAATCGAGTCATTAAGGCAAAAACAATAAAGTTAGAAATCAATCCATTAATGCAACTAATAGACAGACAATTAATTATGCATGCAATTAATTACGTTTATTTAAGCAATGATTTTTTAACATCAAATCGGTTTAGAAATCAAGCCATTAATGCAACTAAAAGGCGAACAACTAATTACGTGTGCAATTAATTAAGTCTGTTTAAGTAGTGATTTTTCACGCTGAATCAATTATGAAATCGAGTCATTAATGCAAAAATAATTAAGAAACTGAGCACATAATCAATTTGGAAATCAAACCACTAATACAAGTAATAGGCATGCAATTAATTGCGCATGCAATTAATTTAGTCTGTTTAAGTAGGGATTTTTCACATCGAATCAATTTTAAAATCGAGTCATTAATGCAATTAATTAATTAGTCAGACACTTAATTAGGGATGCAGATAATTAGTAATACTCAATTTTTTAGTTTTGCCATTTTATAAGTCTCAATTTGATTATTTTCCATCTCATGTTCAGACTTTAAGGTGCATTAAAACATTGCATGCAAGGACTAAGAGAAAATAGACCAATGCATGTAAAAGTTCTCTCTCATTTATTGCTCATGCATGCATGCATTGCAATTAATGCATTGGTAAACATAATTTTTTGAGAAAACGAGCACATTAATAGAATGCTTTTGCAAACTACAAGAACTATTCCATCACTCACCATCTACCTTGGTTGGTGAGATTTTTGAATTGAGCCCTATAAACCGGAAAGGAGGGAGTAGTAAGTTTTTTCGACCGTATGTCTACTATTAAAGGGGGTTGCGGATTGTACGTGCTACGTCCAACTCCCCTCCCCACGATCCCCTATAGAAAAAACCATCCCCTCCCACCTCCCCACACGCACAAAAAATCTACCTCCCTTGCCTCACGCAAGAACAAAAAGAAAAAAAGATCGTCCTCCTCCCGATCTCCCCACCACCATGATTCGCTACCTGTTGCACCGCTGAGCTAACATCATGTGAAATAACGACACTCCTCATGGTTGATCCGGTCGCTGCCGTGCGTGATCAAAGGTGTGACAATTGGGCGCCTCTGGGTCAATCCGGTCGTCGCCATGCATCATCCTTATGGATCCAGTGTGGAAAGAGAGGGGGTGCCAGGACATGAGCATTGGGCCGCCAACGCAACTCTAGGGATGCGATGACCAGGAGGGACGTCGCCGCCCTCAGGTGACACATCTTGGGGTAGGGATAGGCTACCGACGGGGCTCTAGTGTGCTCACGTCCTCAGATCTCGTGGTCATGACCGGAGGCGTGTCCGAAAGAGTAACCCACGGTCGATCCAGAACGATGTGAGTGGAGCAGACAAGCGGGATCCCACCCCACTGCCTATAATGATTGATGCTTGCAGGTGAAAGAGGGACGATGAGGAGGGCGGCGCTGGTAGGAGGACGAGACGCGGTAAGGTAGGTCGTGCCAGTGTCCGTGGAGTGGTAGTTGCGGGAAGAGTCCTCACGCATGCGACCTTTTTCACCCAATCGATCTCCCTCGTAGCATCATCTTCCTATCCATGCATTATTTTCATCACGGGAGAGTGCTACAATGGATGGCAGGACGAGTGTAGATCGATCAACCCAGCAACCACCACCCTGAGAGCACAAAGCGAGCTATGGGGAATCTGCACACGCCGGTGTGACACCACCAGATGAGGTCATGTGTCGACGCTCAGAAGGAGGCCGCCATGAACGTCCACTTCAACGACCTTCCTTAGCAGTTACCATCACACACGTCTCCTAGCAGACCTCTACCTCCATCTACCTAACCCAATCAACATTGTAACGCATTGTTGCTGTCTGCAACATGTTACAACAAAAGCTACTAATAAACTGAAATTTCGGTATAAAACGGAACAATTGTTCAGTTCCGGTATTAGAACTATTTATCGTGCAATAGTATGATCCATTTTCTATTGATCGTGTTTGAAAGGAACACCATTTCTGAACAATGAGGCTGGTGAGGTCACATGGTAAGAAAAAAAAAGATATTACTTATTGCCACTCATTTTATGTTTGACTATGTTGAGATGTTACATATCACATGTAGCTTTATATAGATGTTCCAAAGTTATTTTAGCCGGTATGATTAAAGAGACAAGTAACTGATTTAGGGAGCTAAGCCGAGGTTGTACGTGTTTCTATCATTGTATCATATATTATCTATTCAACCTTAGGATTTAAGTTCATGCATCAAATTTTAATATCACACACAGGAAAGCGGCATAAAAAGTACACAGGAGAACTACGTTTTCACTGATAGAGGAAGGGCGAGAACATGCCAATTGTATAGGGAAAAGAAAGAAAATGGAAACTAAAAATGAAAAACTAAGAGAGAAGAATGCTAGGATCTCATGATAAGACGTTGATACGTCTCCAACGTAT
>CBMN010751261.1:0-13670 GCA_000582825.1 Hordeum pubiflorum | reverse complement strand
CATGCACACGTTGTTGTTCCTCCCATGCCGTCTTTTCCTGCTATTTTAAACAGTGAAGTATTTGCTGCCCAAGTCAAAAAAAAGGTGTGGCGACTAAAATGGCCACCAGAAATGTGGCAAGGAGCTTATCCTATGACATGTGGACCAGATGGCTGAAAAAGTGTTGAAAATAGCTCAAGTACTGTTTCATGATAGGACTTATTTTGCCAGGTTAATTGGACGACCCAAAGTTGATGCATTAACTAATTTTTGTCCAGGTTCACAATAAGGGTACTCCCCGGCCCTGTTTATCCATTGAGAATTTGGCAATTCATGTGAATTCATATTACCTATACTAGTGTTTTTTGCGGTTACAACGTCTCTATCATTTTATTTATTGTTATAAGAGTGTACTCCCTCCTTCCACAAGTGTAATCATTCTAGTTTTTTTAGGACAGACATTTGCCGACAGTGTTGGAAGAGAGGTTGGGAGATTATTTGTTGATGGTTTGCTTTGGTTGAGGTTCAATACTCCAGAAATGCTAACATTTGTGGACAACAGTATTCTTCATACAATGGTTCTATACAACTTATTGCAATGCATCGGTTGAAATGCTATTTATTTTTTTGTAATATGTAATTTCTCCACTATATGAACTAATAATTGTTATATACTATGTACTTCTTGGTGAAGCTCTGTTGGAGCCGATGAGGTTCTCGAAGCCAATCAAGGATTTTTATTTTCCAAGGAACATGTTGCAATTTTTCTCATTGACGTTGGCTGAGTGTTCCATCAGCAATGACTCCATACAATTGTATGGGTACATAGCAGCACGGGATGATAATGATCAGATGCTTAACTATGTTTTAAATCATAGTAGGGATGATCCCATCATCGCACATATGGTACAGTTCTAAACTTATCTCTGAACATTTATAATTCTAGTTTTATAATATAATACGAGTCCTGTCACATGCATAGAAGAAATGAGATTCAACCTAAATACTTCTCTTGGTGCTTGTTTCAACCACTTGATAATTTTTAAATCATAAAAGCTGGTATAGAGGATGGAAATATTATATTAATTGTGGCCTGGGTTTTGTTTTTAGTAGAGTTATCAACTGCTATGTTCCCAAATTTTGATGTTCTATACTTGTGCACAATAATTAAGAACATGCAAAAATAACCATGATGTGATATGGCTAGTTTCGTGGATAGGAGCGGCAAGGGGTTACGGCGTGTTCACTCAGCAGGGAGACTATGAAAGGCCCGATTAGGTGGGTTTAATTTTTTCTGCTTAATCTCAAATGTTCTGTTGTTTTCTTAAGGCATTTTTAACCGATCCCACAAAAATAGTGGAGTAAACCCTTAGTGGAGTATATTTACTCCACTAAGTTTTGGCCGGAGCTAGCTGATCCCCTATATTTAAAGGAGTATATTTTTGTTTTTCTAAACTTTGCAATTGCTGTATACATTGCAACTACACATTAGCACACATATAGAAACCAAATATAAATTTGAATGTTAAAGCAAATCACAAATATAGTTCACAAAGTGAATTCCAAGTTTACAAACCGAATTATTCAAATTTAAACACGGCGAATAGTCCAAATGTAGCAAATAGCATGTGATAGAACAACTAGATCTCGCTATGACATGCCATTGATGCTCAATAAGATCTTGTTGGAGTTGACCATGAACTTTTCGGTTCGCGATCTTGCGATGCTCCTCAAGGAATGCCAGGATCCTGTTCTTATCATACTCTGGCTCAACCTAAGTCCCGTTGGTGTCGTATTGAAAGTTCTCAGGCATATCCCTCTCGTCTTCGATGATTATATTAGGCAATATGGTGCAACAAGTCATGATCCGCCATATAACCTTGGAGCTCTAGTACTCGGCAGGGCCAAGAGAAATTGCAAAGTGCTTCTAAAGCCCACCGAAGGCTGTCTCAACATCTTTCCTACCAGCTTCTTGACATTGGTCAAAGTGAATGTTCTTGTTACCTTTTGGACGTGGAATTGTTTTGACCAAGGTTGCCCATTATGGGTAGATGCCATCCGCAAGGTAGTAACCCATAGAGTAGTTGTGCACGTTGACCGAGTAGTTGCAAGCAGGAGCTTCACCTGTAATAATCCTAGAAAACAGTGGTGATTTCGACACACATTCAAGTCATCGTGAGAGCTAGACAAACCAAAGAATGAATGCCATATCCAAAGATCCTTCGATGCAACTGCCTTAAGAATGATTGTTAGATTGTTCGTGTGGCCTTTTTACTAACCCTTCCACCCTGCAGGACAATTCTTCCATCTCCCGTGCATACAATCAAGTGATCCAATCATCGCTGGCCATCCTCTTGCTTCACTCTTAGTCATCAGCCTCTAGGTGTCTTCCTCGGTTGGTGCTCTCAAGTACTCCGGGTCAAAGACAGCGATCAGCCTCCAAGATTGTGTTTTCACCAATGCGGGCATAGTCATCAATTGCATCGGCCGAACCCATATGCCAAGACTCGAACAGTCGCGGTGCACTTCATCAGAGGGCTTGCACTTATCTCTCTACATGTATTTCTTCGGAGCTTGAACCAGTCATCATATCTCTCAACGTCTTTTGCAATGGTCAGAAAAAATACTTGTGTGCATCCGAAAGCGTCGGTGAAAGTACTTCTCCGGATATGTTGGCCTCGGATCGAAGTATTCTCTCATGATCTTGGCATGACCATCCTCTGTATCACGGTTGATGTGTATGCGGACAAACTATAATCCTCTCCTAGGCCATCGAACATCATCATTGAAAATCATGCCTAAAACGGTGTCAAAGTCATCGTCGTCTTTTTCCTCTTCGGATGACGACGAGTCCTCCAGGACCATCTCCCTCAACCTCTTCATCTACAATCCAAATGCCAGGTTCAATCCAAACAGCTCTGTTCAAAGAGAAACAAACAAGAAAACTCACCTAATCAATTCGTCGAACACTTGTGGTGTGATGGTGGTGCACCGGCCGGCCGGTGTCGTTTAGACCAAACGGGCGGGCGGCGACACTAGCAAATGACCTGCGGCGGTGTGCAAGCAAGTGAGATGCGGCGGACGATAGAAAAGGAAGAAGCTACGAAGCAATCTGATGAATCAACAATGACGACGACGACGTCATTTCACCTTAATTCCGATGACGGCAACGGGGGCCGAACGGGCTCGACGTCAGGCGAAAGGGCGGGGGGCAAGAGAGGCAACGAGATAACGGCGGGGCCGGTAGGCGGTAGCCGGGAGGCCCGCTGACGAAGAAGCGGTGCCGGGGGGCGACACGAGGGAGATGCGTGACATTTTTACTCGGCTGCCGAACGGTGGAGTATATTTAAGGAGAAGTTTGGTACCGGAGTATAAATTTTACTCGCTTACAGCGGATTGGGGATCGGTTAGGTGTGCGTTAGAGGAGTAAAACAGACTTTTTACTCCTCTGACACCGGATAGTGGATCGGTTAAAAATGCCCTTATAGAGTTGGCCCTAACAAGTTCACCTTATTCCAAACTAAGAAGTCAAACCTCCTGACTAGAAGCTAACAAACAAACAACCTGATAAACAAAAGACGGAACTAAGCCAACTCTAGTGTCCTGTGGATGTCAGTTGCTTCTTCTGCCGTACGTGTGTTTTGTCCACGAGTACGTCCACGTCATACAGTTATTGCACACTGGAGAATATACCTCATTTATTCATGAGAGCTCTCATTTTAGCAACGGCATAAAGGAAAAATTGGGACAAATTCCTAGAAATTCTATTACAACATAAATCTTGAAAATAGTAGGAAAGACAAACACATACATTTGGGATTGGAGGAGTAATACATATGCATAAGCTAGTTTGTTCTTTATGCTCAGATTTTACATTACATAGGTTCTTACTGCTTGCCTGCTTTAAATAACTAGCAGCCCAGGGGTCTATTGGGTCTTTGCGCTGGGCCGCCCAAAGTGCGAAAGGGAGCTTTTCCACTCGTCTTTTTGGTTGGGGTAGCGACAGGTCTCGGGTGAGGTGGTGTCAAGGTCTTGAATATCAGGACAGCGGCCTTGATAGTGGTTTCGCGGTGCTTATGGACAGAGCCCGTGGCTCTGTGCTGCCCGGTGACAATGGTCGTGTGGACGGCATGGTCACCGGGGTGTGGCGTTGGGTGACGTTGAGTGTTTATCGGTCACGGTTGAGGACTCCGGTTGCCCTTGTAGTGTTAGGAGTGGTCTTGCTGCGCTCAACTTCTATGTATCATGTTTTGGGTGTGTGCATGTGCTATGGTAACGTGAGTTTATACCGGTTGTGGATGATCATTGCTTTATATATAAATCGGGACGAAAGCCTTTTTCAGCAATAACTAGCAGCCGGTGCACCATGATTTTAACGCATTTTAGCTGCTGCAGGGATAGCAAATTCATTAGAAGCATAGAATTGGTCCGGTTTATAAGGAAACCGAGCGCAAAAAACTACAGCTTACAAGGAAAAGTGGACCCAAAAAATCTAGCAAAGGTAAGTTAATTATAGAGGGAATCTGGGCAAAAACCACATGCATCTAAGGCCTTGAAACCAAGCTAAGCTAGGCCTTCTTTCTGATTTGGCATAGCAGCTATGGGCATTACTGACTGTTGTGATGGCTTGATCATGAGAATCTTATGTGGGTCGATCTGGATGTATTTGTGTATGCAAATATATTTGCCTCTCCACGCAAAAAAAAAAAAATCACCTCTGATTGTACAAAGCTGAAATTGTGCGGTTGTTAATCAGATGTAAATTTCATGTGTGGCATGCGTATTTGTTGTTTGCTGACTTTGTAAACATATTTGTTTCTTTTTCTTAGTATTTTATGGGAACATAATCACTCTGACATGTCACATTTGTTTTATACGACTCCAATTGTTTTGGTTTCTAAGAGTTCATGATTTATGCTCTAATTTATTTGAATTGTTGGTATATGGCTAACGTTCATTTGTAGATCTCAAATAGATAATTTTCTAAGAATTTATGATTTACACAATCATTTATTTTAACCGTTGATTACATGGCTAATGTTCGTTGGTAGAACCCATATTATTTTGTTTTCTAAGATTCCACAACTCATGCAATTTATTGAAATGTTTAATTTTGCACATGACTAGTAATGACAGTGTATCTAGTAATATATATTTCTCTAATTTTTAAGCACAACTATCAAATGATAACACCTATAATTTATAGGGCTCTCTTATTCAAATGACTGGCCCTAAGAGAGGCATCGAGCTGGTCTCCCCTGTCCTAATAGAGTTTGATATAAGGATCAAGAAGGGAGAGCGAGAGGAAGACGATGAACAGCTGATAGACGGAGCGATAACCTGCAACGACCGCAAGGCTTGGAAACCAGTCAAGCATCGCATCAAAGGCAATTGCGGCGCCATCGACATATCCATGGCATGCGTCGAGAGTGCGTTGGAGGCGGCAATAGAGGTAGTCATATCAGAAGTGCAGCGGTTTCAGTCTATCTATGCAGTCCTTCATTTGTGTCTTGGAGGACGAGTACGAGGAGATCCGGCTCTTCCATGGCGCCATTGATCGGCCGTGTGGCTTGACGTGATGGTGCTGAAGCTCAGGTTGGGTGGCGACGATGGCGTCGCTCTTTTAAAGCTCAGCTGTACGGGTGTTCTAGTCGGCGGATAAAGCATGAGCTCGCCAACATCTTGGTGAAGGTGACTTGGTCCACTATTTGAATGTCCACAGACAAATCTTGAAGTTTACCTTGGTTTCCATTTAAGCCAAGATTTTGTTCTCTCCAGCTTTGATTCCTGGCTTGCTTGTAACAATTTCTTCGCAGTGCATCTTAATTATGGACATAATTAACAGTCTAAAGTTGCAGGAACAAGTCACGGGATAATCACACATTACTTACTGAACCACGGAATGCCAGCGCTTAGAACTGTTGTGGCAGAAT
Source organism: Hordeum pubiflorum (assembly GCA_000582825.1). Classification (NCBI taxonomy): domain Eukaryota; kingdom Viridiplantae; phylum Streptophyta; class Magnoliopsida; order Poales; family Poaceae; genus Hordeum; species Hordeum pubiflorum. Next base: position 7,758 of record CBMN010751261.1, on the reverse strand, counting down.
TTACAGAGACACAATGACATACCGAATTTTCCTAGCACGTTATGTAGAAAAACAAGCCATAGAAACAACGTTATAGCAAACAACGGACTAAAGGCTGCACCGAGCTAGATTCTGGGGGGCACCCTGTCGGACGCATCCATGGCGGCGTGTACGCCCGGACAGCATGTTCCGAGCTGCATTCTGCCTCCCCCTCGGTTCTATCAAGGTCGTCGTTGTCCTTGCAGATCTTGCAAAGATATACAGAAGAAAGAGCTCATTACGATGAACTTATCTTTATGCTCTTCACGAGAATGTACCATCTAGCAGGAGGAGATCAAGTCAAAAACAGCTATAGAGGTACCTGGACCGGCCGGCATTGGAAAGTTGGAAGGAACCGGACCTTGCAGTACTCGTTGAACATGATGTTCAACACAAGCAAGGGGATCGTGGCGAATGAAGCTCCAGGCTTCGACTTCAGGCCAAACAAACCTATCATTGTAGTTTGCATGAGCGTGACCGAGAGGAAGATGTAGTGGTGAATGGTGGGCCAATATTGTCCACAGGTGTCGTATGTGATCTCATATACGTCTTCCATCTGTACGACATAAATAAACTTAATTGCTGAACAAAAATGAAGGAAATATGTACATCAACTAGTCCCACTAACTGATGAAGCTACCTGGTTGATGAACACGGCATAACCGAGTAAAAAGTAGATCACAAGAATCGGAAGCAGAAGAGGTGAAACGACAGAATACACCATTCCAATTAATACTGCAAGGGAAGCAATGGGCACAACTCTGTAGTAAGGGAAGCCATACAGAAATGGCTCATCACTATGTCCAACAGTATGCGCCTTCAAGAAGTGCCATGTAAGCAAACCAAACTGAAGAACCTCGAAGGAAAAGCCTGACATGCCATTGGTCAAGATATATGTGATGAAGAAATCTGACTGCAATGTAAACAAGTCTGTAAGATAAATGCTTTCATGTTCTGAAGTTATTTCTGGAGACATGTCTACAAACAATAACATGTAGCACAAACAACAGCAATGTGATTCAATACATTTACTTGGCTTTACCTGTGCAGAAACAGCACTTGCTAGACGGCTAGGAATATCTTTAGGGTGCGTGAAGGACTCTCCTATCTGATGGAGCAGAGATCCTGAAAGAATACTCAGGAAGAAAACATTTCCTAGCAAGAAGTAGAAGACCATGTTGCACGCCTTGATTTCCGTTTGACTTTTTGAAATGCAGCCTTCAAATGAAGCCATACCAAGCATTGCAAACGGAATCAAGTAGATGAATCCATTTAAAATCATGCTTGGGAGATATCCAGTTACAACAGATCTCAAACCTGGTCTGCAAGACAACAAAGCATCAACCCATATTAGTGTTGTTATACATACTCTGGTGAATGTCAAATTGCAAACTGTCCAAAATTAAATTTAAGTTTCCACCACTAACATAAGTTGCAGAGCTCTGGCCGGTGGGAACCATTTCTCAATCTTCTCAAATTGCACTATCCCTTGCACAGCTGTGACAGGGATGGTGAAGAACACCGTTAGTAAAAATGCAGCAATGAAGACTCCAACTTTGTATGCAGCAAGACGGTAGAAAGGAATAGCCAGATTTGACCATATCGTCTCAGTTGGCTCAGGAGCATAGCGTGTAACCAGTGACAGCGGATTGACATGCTGTTGCGTTTCAGCAGCTTGGGCAGCCTCCAACCGGGACTTGAACGAGACAAAAGCAGCGGGTAACTCCTAGAATTGAAAATGGTATTGTTTCCATTAGCGCCAGCAGGCGGAGTCAAAGGTACACAATGGGTACGGAATACCTTTTGTTTAAGCATATTTTTGCACTGCAGGATTCGGATAGACTGGTGCACTTCCTTCAGTTTTTGTTCCTGGCTGCGAGCATCTATTGGTCCTGTTGTGAACTTAAACCAGATCCACTGCCAAAAGTTGCATCTTCTGGTATCCCTTTTCCTCTTTATCTGTTTTTCAAGTGAAGATGCCAGCTTCTGTAATGATGATTACTTGGTTAGCCATCAATACCGAAACAACTACCATCATGCGCTCACATTTGACCTTGATACATAAAGAGTAAGGTGTCTCTGATATTTATAGTCCTTGAGAACAGACACCACAAAAAAAGTAGGTTGTCGTTTTAATTTTTGACTGCACCTTATGTTTTCTCTAGTGGCTTACTGACATATGGAGATGTGATTATTATTTTCCCGGACACATTTAATTAAATGCATGCAATTTTAAATCATAAGAAACTGTCAGAAGACACAAGATTCCATACCACACATTAGTGTGACATTACACTGACCGCTTATACTGTGCTTTTTTCTTGTTTTGTTTTACAATCTGATTCTTAGACCTGAAATAGGACTATCTACTTTTGATCTTCCAGCTGATAGGGACCAACTCAGCTGTATGGCTTCTCAAGCATATGACAAGTTGTATTCAGAATTGAACCGCATACACAAATTTGAAAGTACTGTTGCAGTTCATGATAAAATAATCCATATGAATAGAAACGACACAAATGACATTGATTTATAAAATGTACTGACCTGTAATGACTTGATGTTTCCATTGTCGTGCAGTATTTGATATGATTGGTATGAATGGTAGTGCTTTGAGAAGAAGTGATCAGCATTACACCCATAAGTTCCATGATCTGCGCACAGTGGAATTCCTTGAACTAAAATTGTAAACTGATCAGGTCTCTTCCTGTGATACTTCAAGTGTTCAATTCTTTTGTGGGACATTTCTTTGTACTCCTGCTTGAAATTAAATGGAGATGCAATTTTCGTAAAAATATTTCAGCGTACGATTAGAGCTGAATAGTCACTTCTACAAACTACAATGATACATGTTTCAGCCAACTGATGCAAGTGTTTAAATAAAATAAAAAGCCCTTGATTAGGAAACATACTAATGATTTACTAAAATATCAGAAGGTAGACAAGATAACAACACTAATTTTTTCTGCCTACTATCAAACGCTCCCAACTGAGCAACCAAAACTGGAGTATTTTCGTATCAAATTATGTTACTTAATCTAACAATAGAAGTTGGTTAGCTGACAGTATTTACAAGCACGCACCTTGTGAAGCAAATACACCACATAAAAGGATATGAAGCAGAGGCATGAAAAATGAACCCAAAGCCTGCCATGGAAATAGAGTTACATCAGTTACAGGATTAGCACCAGCTTCAGTTGACAGTCCATAGTACAGTCAGGGTCAGATGAACCAAGTTTTTAAAGGCCCTATGAACTACATCTGAGCTGTATCGATCTACTAGCTGAAATCATCAAACACCGGCACTCTTATGAAAGACTACATACTGAATCAAGACCACTCAAAATGTACATGGAGCTGCAATGCTGTATCAATTTAGAGCACAACAGGACATATACACTTGGGGCCAAAATTTCAACAGATTTACGAACCACCATTGTTTAATTGAATATTCCATGGGTGCCTGAATGGTTAAACTGAAAAAATGCAGGCAGAGCAAACCTGTCAGAGCCCTTGGGCACGTTGGACACTGTAAAAAGCTCCATGGAATTTGGCCTGTTGGGGTCAGATGGATCTTCACTGGTGTAATTTACCGGCGCAAGGATCAAGACTCCAACAATCGAGCAGACACTGAAGCACTTGATCCTGCATCTCGACGGAACCGATGTGAGTGACTGAGTGAATACGATACAGCTACCGGATTAACATTCAGAAAGAGGATGAGATCGGGGGACGCACCCGAACTTGAAGAGGCGGATGACGGCGAGGGCGTCTAGGCCGTGGCGCCGCAGCACGTCGTCGTCGGAGATCCCGAACGCGGCACGGATCCACCGGAACGACGGGGTCAGCCGCCCCGTGCCGAGCGGCAGCACGCCGCCGCCTGCACCGCCGGGGCCCGCCATCCGCCGCGGCAGGTAGACGGGCGCGTTCCCCGGCTGCTTCTTGAGCATGGAGAAGAGCGAGAGCGCCACGAGCGCCAGCCCCAGGTTGATCGCCGCCGACGCCAGCAGCCCCTCCGCATCCATGCTGCCGCAGCCCGGCCCAGACCTCCGCCACTGCCACTGCCACCGCCAGCGCCGCTCCCCCGACCGCTATAGGGGACAGCGCAGCCGCGCGCGCGCATGTCGCTGCCCCTTTGTTCCGGGCCCCGCGGGGGTGCGGTGGCCGGAGGCGGGTGGCGACGTGGCGGTCGCGCGGGCGCCGGGCGGCCAGAGCTCGACACGTCCGTCCCGCGCCGCAAATGGCGATCGGAGGGGAGACGCGGGCCCGTTCGTCCCGGATGACATACATGGTCGGCCCGTGGTCTTTGCCCGTTTGTGGCCCAACCACAAAACAAAAAATCGAAGCACTTGGCATGGCTGGTGAGCCATCTCAAAACCAAGACAAAAAAACAAACTTTTCTCAAATCAAAAAAAAAGGAGGACTAGCTTAGATGGTTAGGTTTGTGAAACCGTGGGCGCTGGTGTATTTTCTAGATTTATTTTAGACTCTTCGGTGCTATTTTTTCAGTGATATGGTGTGTCTATCGACTACGAGGTGCGTGTGGTGGCTTCGAAAATCTTAAGATCCGTCGGCTCAATATATCGAAGGTATTAGTATAAGTAGGCTTATGTGTGCGTATAAAAATGAATATACATGTGTTTGTGAGCGTCTGTATTTATGTTGTATTTCTAAATAAAAAGAAACTCATATGAGAACCAAGCACGGTGAGCCGCATTTGTCAGTAATTTTTGCAATTAATGGACAAACATATCCTTTTCCAGACAATGTAAAGTAATCTCAGATTGGCCCAGGACGATAAAAGTAGGATGCAAGAAAGAAATCTCAGTCCTACGATATTGCAAGCGTGCTTGCATGTGCAAGGGCCAACATCAACGGATCCAATAAAAAGTACAAAATGATCCCTTAAAAGTTACTCCCTTCATACAAAATTACTTACTTGTCACTCAAACAAATGTATTTTAACATTAAAATGCGTCTAGATACATCTGTTAGAGCGACAAATAATTTTGAATGGAGGGAGTACTCACAAATATTGCAAAAGCTGTCCTTAATACATATCCTTAAGGGTAGCCCATATTGGTTTATTTTTTTTCAGACTTGTTTCGGCTACATTGTTTACAGTTGCAGGAAGAATAAAGTCAGTGATTGTAGAATCTCAAAAGGAAGACGAACTAGTGCTAAAATAATGTTTAGCTAAGCTAAAAGCCTAAAAGGGCTAGCCCATAAGTTTATGGCTACTCAATAAGAAATTTTAAAATATTTTATCTTTAATACATAACAATTAGCTGGTCAGCCCAGTAAGCGCGCGTGGTTGTGGCTTGATTTTTTTTTAATTTGTAACGCTCTGTGTATAGGAATAGTTTTGTCTTGTTTTCTTCAAGGGTATTTTTGTTTGGTTTTCATTTTTCTATTTTTTTCCTTTATGATTGTGATTATGTTTATCAGTTTTAATTTCCAAATTTTTCTCTTGCTCTTAGAGTTTCTGCTTTTCTGATATTTCTTTTTTTCCTTTCTTTACCAGTTCTGAACTTTTTTTAAATGCATGATTTTTATACCAAAATTGATTAAATTTTTAATACACGGTGAATGACTTTATAATATACTTAAATATTTTATAATAAGGAGTGAATACTTTTTAAATATGTGATGAATAATTTTCTAATATATGAAAAATAATTTTCAAAATACGCGGTTGATATTGTCATTGAAAAATGTGTTGAAAATCATTAAATACACTATAAGTATTTATCTAATGCATGATTATTTTTTGTGTTAATAAATGATGAATTGTTTTTGGATGCTAGAGAAATAAATAACAAAGTATGCGTTGGATATTTTTCTAAGTACTGTTTAATTCTCGGCGAACAATTTTCAGATAGACCACAAACGAATTTACCACTTTTGTTTTCTAAATATGGTTTATTTATTAATAAAAGGCCATAAAAGAATGAAAGCGCAATGGGCTAGTCATTCAAATTGCAACTAAAAAATCCATTAAAATTCCAGAGCAACTAATGATATTGTTTGGTTTTCAGGTTTGTTTTATTTTCCTAGATTTTACCGGATTTATTTTATTTTATTTTAAGAAGCACAACATGTGCTTCTGGGAAGAGCAAAACTGTGCTCCAACGAGAAACACATATGTGCTTCCCGAAAAGAGAAAAGTACATCTAGGCTTTGCCAAAAAAAAGGTAAAAGAGAAATAACAACATGTGTTTTCGCGAGAGGCACAACTCTAGTTCAGAAAGTGAAAACACATAGTATGTGCTTTCACGAGAAGCATAACGATGAATTTTTTTTGCGGGTGAAAACACAACTATACTTCCCGAAAAGAGAAAAGCACATTTGTGCTTCCCAACAAAAGTGGAAAGCACGACTGTGCTTTCAGGTTTCTGTTTCAGTTTTTTGTTATTTTTGTCTTTTTCTTGTTGGTTTTTTTCTTCTGTTTTGAGGTTTTGATCTCTATTTTTTTGTAAAAAAAATTCGTCAAATTTATTAACATGTGATCTAGTTTCGATGGTATCAATGCGAGAAATTCAACGTTTAAATGGTTCATGATTTGGATGCACGGTTCAAAAAATTAAAATGTTTTGAAAAAATGAATCTATGAAAAAAAAAAAACTCTCAGGTTGCGACAATTGATGCACCGTACAGTTTGTCGCTTGTCATCATGAGAAAAGGTGTAAGTGACATTTTGCAAGGGATAGCCCAGGGCCGACCCTGAGGGGGGGGCAGCAGGGGCGGCCACCCTGGGCCCCAGATGTCTAGGGTTCCCCCTCCGACATATGTAGCTAGCCCATGGCCCAGGCCTAGGGAAACCAAGGACTCAGGCATTAGTCGGTAGCCTACGAGTACGTTTTACGATCGTCATGTTTTCTTCCCCATCTAGTTCGCCTGTTGACTGGATCGCGCAGGTTTTGACAGATTTCTTTTCGTCCAGGACAGAGTGGCATGCCGGCGGCTCCAGGAACGTGCAGGTCGTAGTCACCATCAATCCCAAGTCCCGCCTATGGTGCACCATTGAACTCCACAACCTATTTCTTTGATGCTGCCGAGTCCAGAAGTGAGGAGATTGATCCATGCATGGTTGTTTCAGTCCAGATACTGATAGTTTGTTGAGATTTTATTTAGCTGGTAATTTTTCTTCATGGTAGAGGCATCTCCGAATACTATCATGGGGTCATGGGGATTATGGGAGTAAGTTCAAGGGCCTCACGATCTACAATCTCAAGATTCATCTTCAGGTGTTCTCTCTCTCTCTCTCTCTCTCTCTCTCTCTCTCTCACTCATGCGCGGTCTGGTTTGTGATTCCATTTAACTCACAAATTCTAAAATTCTTGCTCGGGAAACGGCAAAAAGAGTTTGGTGATCAGTCGGTCACATATGCTAAAATTATAAGATCTAGTATTACTTATTAAATTGACGTGTATATTGATGCTTTTCTTTCTATATCATCTTAGTTAAATTTTTTGATGAGGCTGTCATAATTTTATTTTTTTGAGAATCATATAATCTTTATTTAAATAATAGACTTGGGGATACAAAGTCGTCGGGCACACACGGCCACCAAAGGTGACAGTTGATGCTCCCATAAAATCACCCTCATGGCTCCTTGAAACCTCCTCCACCTTATAGCTTTGCTGTCGTGCTTGCCCAAAGCGACGTCTCTGTTCAATTTCGCTCAACCAGCAGGACACTAGTAGAAAAAGGACCTTTCGTGTGGAGTTTTAGTCCCGG
>CBMN010751258.1:0-11759 GCA_000582825.1 Hordeum pubiflorum | reverse complement strand
TGTGTGTGTGTGTGTGTGTAATTTTGAAACATCTCAAACATTTTGCGTGTATATATTTTGCTAACATGTCTCTCGAATGGATTATTAGCTTTTAACACAACACCACTCTGCAAAAAAGTAAGCAAAGTTATAAATAATAAATTCAGCGTAAGACCTAAATCAAAAAACATGTATAAGTAATGAAAAATACTCACGAGGCTTGTTCTTTTCTCTTCATAACTTTCTTCGGATGCTCCATCGAATTGTTCTGGTATTGTTTGACAAAGTTGTGCATTGGAGAAAGAGCGGGTATATACGTTTTCAGTATATGGTTTGCACTTTCGCTACGTTGTGTGCTTGTCTGCTTTGAACAAAAAAATCCCGCAAAATAGGGTTTAGCCCACTTATGTCTAACATCAAAGCACTGTATAAGGAAGGTGTTCTGCTCTAACTTGTACTTTTCAATAACCATTTTCCAACCTAAGTCAAATTCATCCACATTGAGCATATGATTGACCAATTTGTGGAAGTCAACACAGAAGTCATTTTTCAACGAGTATTACGACCCAAGGGATTCTTTAATATTTCGAAGAACATGCCACTTGCACCACCTATGTGTTGTATTTGGCATTACTGATGCAATAGCTATCTCCATGGCTAAACATTGATCTACATAATGAAGTGATGAAGTATTTGATGTGTAAAAAGATTGTAAAATGTATATAAGGACAAATTGTAACAAAACTGAAATCAACTTGTCAATATGGTAATAGGATGCTTCCGACCTATGAGTGCTAGGAACTCAGAGAAAACCCATTGGAAATTATCTAATGCTTCATGCCGCATAAACACACCTCCAAGTATGATACTTTGGAAATGGTTGTTCACACCAAAAAAGACCGAAAGGCATGTCATAAATATTTGTTCGATAAGTTGTATCAAAAGTAATAACATCACCAAAGTATTTATATTCTGATCGACCATGACTATTTATCCAGAGTAAAGTATCAATGTTGCTTTGTGAATCACCTGAACCCGGTAGGAAAAATCAGGATCTTGAGAACATATATCATCAAAAACATCAAATGTTTTTTTGTCATCATCACGAGCAAGCTCTTTATTGATGCGGCCACTTAAAGTATTTAAATTGCACTTACTGAAAGGAATGTTTTCCATCCTTCCAAAGAAAGTACCAAGGAACATGTACACCTTCGATATGTGAACATTGTTTGCTCTCATATTGGTTATTAGTTGTTGAAGGTATATATCAATATGACGATGGGATTTCTAGTGCATCTTTTCAGAATCACTTTTTGATAACGGATGGTTATGATCAGACCAAAATTCATTGATGTACCATAGATTATTATTGTGAAGGGTCAATCGAATCATATAAGGGCATTCAGTCCTTATGGATTTGCTATTTTTCCGACGAGCCATTCCCTGCAATGAGATCACTTTATGCATAGAACATAAAAAAGACATTCAAAATATAAAAGTAATGAGTTTAGACATACTCCACATAGGCAGTTGAATTCTTGAATTGCATGAATTTTCTTAGAATTCTTCCAACTCTTTCCATACCGGATGCCGAAGCCCATTTCCCAGCTATATAAGTTATAGAATTCATATGCCTCGGTGATAGAACTGAAGCATGTTCCGATAGATGGGCACAAATATTTTTTGTTGTCCGTACCGAATATGCGTATAATGACTTTTGGAGAGCACAAAAGCGAGAATTGTTTGTTGTCTCAACACGCGGAGGAGACTTATCACATGAACTGGTAAAGAATTTTGAAATTAGCAATATAGAGGATTTATAGGAAGGTAGAGGATTTACATGGGAGTAAACTGAAGACAGTGAATTTATAGGAAGGTAGAGGATTTACATAGGAGTTGTCGATGCACTTTGCATCAAGTCGGCATCATTTAGTTCATCTATTGGCACAGAAGACGACAAGTGCTGATTACGATAGTGGAATCATCTGAAACATGTGTATGTACTGATTGAGACAATTGTGATGAAGGCGTAGAGTGAAACTGAGGAATATGAGGGGAAAGTGGAACATCAGACAGAAAATCAAGTGAATCAAATGAGATGTTGGTAGAATTAAAACCGTTGTGTCATCTAAAATAATATTAAGAGTCATAGTAAATAACAGAAAGAAGCATGATAGAAGCAGAGTATGATAGGAAGATAGATATGACACAAATGGAACGAAAGTGTGTACTCTTCGAATTCTTGTGACAATCGGTTGTAGTCAGCAGTATCACTAGGATCAGGTTCCCCCTCTTGTTGATCATTTATTTGTTGTGAGCAGGTATAAGTAGAATTTACACTTTCTTGCCATCTGAAACAAGTAAGCAAAAAAGAAGTGACAAAGAAACATAAAATTGCAGAACAGTCCAATTTGGTGATCTCCATCAATATATTCACTCGCTCGATAAAATGGTAGATAAGAACATAAGAAAAAGGAATGCGAGTAAGCAAGAATAGTAGCAAAAAAAGAAGGGGTAACAAAATAAATTGCTTGCCGAATTGCAATTTTAATCCATCAAACTCCGCTCGGAAAGATCACATATTGGTAGTGCACAGAATAGCAACAGTAGATGAAGAAGCGCAACAAAGAAATTAGGTGAATCCGAACGAAATAGAAAGCATCGGATCAGACATGATGAAAGAACAGTGATGATGTACAGAAGGAAGAAGGAATAGTCCGTCCTGATTAAGAATGCAGAGACAAGAGGAAGGTGATGAATGGGAAATAAAGTAGTAAACAAATAAGGTTCACCCGTAGTAAGAAAAGAATATAAGACAACAATATGCACAACATATATGTAGAAGGACATGTATATTGGACCGTATTCGGACATATTCGTAGGGTGTATCAATTGCCAGTTTTTAAATAATTTTTCAGTAGAAACAATTGCACGAATCTTGACGCGAACGAGCGCACCTGCGTGGCCGCGTAGCACGCACTTACGTGCCCCTGCAAATTTTCGCTCCGATTTCAAGAATGAAACGTCTGCTTTCATATTAACAGCAAAGATTCTGTGGAAATCCTAAAACCAGATATGCCACAAACTTGCAGGAACTTTGTGTCCGAGCTAGCTTCCGAGAGAAGAATGCATCATTTCTATACGACTTGTACGGCACGTCGACGTACAAGAGCTAAGAAAAGGTACTGTAGCAAAGGCATGCGGGAAATGAATTTTCATGGATGCGTTCGGATCGAACAGCCACGCATGAGCTGACATGGTAGGACTGGGTAGTGTGTGATTGTTTTTGCTTGCGGATGTGGAGTATTACGGCCCACACGCCACAGCTAATAGACGCACGTACAGAATTATCACTTGTCATCATCTGGATGACGGCACACACCGGCAAGTGGAAGGAAGGCGACCGGCGGCTCGTCGCGACGGTGAAATAATGAAAGAAGGCGGTATATTTGCTCCACGTAGAGCCAAGACTAGATAACGAGTTTACCAGATAACATTTCAAGTTCCTTTTTTTTTTTTATGGAAAAGAGTTCCAAGTCCCTGATATGGGCTACCGCTTACGAGCGTAGCACCGGAATGTTTTACGTAACACAAGTAACATTATGCACGGAGACGGCCTCTAAGTAAAAGTCATGGAAAAGTACCGCAGGTCCTTGTGAAAATGTATGTATGTAAAGCTGAGAGATGATGATCGCTGCTCATGGCCACCTGCAGTCCATTCAAACCTGATCGGATCGTTACGGTTGCATTGCACTTTTTTTGCGGAAGTTGAAAGCTCGGTGCAGCGCCCCCGTACAGCGGCCCGGTGCAGCGCCGTGCCCTATAGGCTGTATACATATATATGTACACGTCAAAAAAATGTAGGACGGCCACGGCGATGGACACGCAGCCATGCGACGACAAAGAAACGTCAGGCCACGTATACAGCCCAACGACTTGCGGATGCATATCTCCTCGGCCGGGGACACGGGAAACCGGCTCAACCGACGATCAAGGACCACGGAGGAGACGTGGGGCGGAGGCTCGGTCGCACTCCGCCGGAACACGGAAGCGAAATCGACGGCAACAAAACTCGTGGCCTATTCCATTGCGTTGCGAACGATTCTCTCTCTCCCCACCCTCGCCCTCGGCCTCGCCCTCGAGACGAGGAAGGAACCTTTTCTTCTTTTGATTTGATTGATGACGTTAGTATAAAAAAAGCGCCGGCCCCCCGGTGCCGTCCCAGGCGGTCCTTTCGTGTCCGTCCGTCCGCCCAACGCGCGCGCGCGCCCCCAAACAGGAGGGAAGAAAAATCTATCCGCCGGCCACCTCACGTGTCGGCAAGCCCCAGCCATCGGCGCCGGCCTAATAAAGCCGGCCGGCCGGATATAGCCACCCTTCCTTTCCCTGCACGCACGCGCCACGCCAACCTCGTCAGCGTCCTTGCCCCTATAGCTTCTTCCTCCTCGCCACCTCCACCTCAAGGCCTCCGCCTCGGTCCGGTGCGCGGTGGCCACGGGCTTCCCTCTTCGACAACCCTAGCCGCGTCTCCTCTCGGGCTCCGGGTCGAGGTCCTCGCGTCGCCTGCTTGCGCTGGGTGAGTCGCAAAGTTTTCCTTTACGTTACCTTGCAGATTGTCGAATTGTTTTTGGCTCGGGATTGAGTGCTCCGGAGGATCATTCGTCCCTTGCGGTCTGTTTGCATTTCCCAGCAGACTATTTTGCCCGATTTATATTCCTCAAGTTTCGGGCTTCGCCTCGATCGTACCCCGATTATTCGGCTTTTCCGATGGATTTTCGCGGATTAGCGACCTCGATTACTGCAGCCTTTTACTATAATCCTAGATTAGCGAACTCGACGGCTTTATTGCTCTGCTCATCAAAAGTCAGAGCAAGTCCAGACTTTGATCCCTAGAAGCCTCCGCGATGTTTCCCTCGCCTTATTTTAAGGAGTGTAGTATATGTTTTGCTCTTTCATTGTGCCTGGCAAGTACTAAATCAAAGCCGGAAAGGTGCCATGTGCCCATGTTGGTAGAGTTCTATAACTACGGACTTCTCCATCTGTGGATTCTTAACATTCCAGTTTCTCCATCTCGTAGATTTTCCTGCCATGACAATATCCGTGGTTGGGCTGTAGCTTTGTTCTGGATCCCCATTCAGGTCCTCTTCTGTTATTTTCTTTTACAATTATACATAGGTACATAATTAGCCTCACATTCTCAAGTTTGTTCTTGGTCATCTGGCTGTTCATCACCGCTATTTCAATTCGACAGGTGCTAATTTTGTTTATTGCTGTTTCACCCACCTTCGCTCCGGTCCTGCATACCTGTTTTAATCTTATGTCGTTATATACGTTTTCAGCAAATCAGTATTGCTAGCAAGTGTCCTTGTACGATTTTCTTGATTGTTATGTCGTCTCTGAATGCAGCTGTTATCACCTATCCTAGTTTTCAGGAAGCGGAGGTCATATTTCATATTATGCCATTTTTATGTAGGATTGCATTTTATTGATTGGATTGCCTGTATATCGCAGGGATTCATTGATACTTGAAGTAAACTTGAAAATGGTTAGTGCGAGGTCAGTACACAGGGAGTTGGATTCATGCTTCAGCAACCTCATGGTGTCTAGCGGTGGTGGAAGGGGGCAGGCTGAAATTGGTGGCGCTATGCCTATGTTGTCAGGATGGAAGGACCTTCCAATGGAGCTGCTTATGCGGATCATATCTGTTGCTGGAGATGATCGAATTGTTGTTGTGGCATCCGGTGTTTGCACTGGCTGGCGCGACGCGTTAGGGTGGGGGGTCACTAATCTTTCCCTCTCATGGTGAGTAACTTTGTATCTCCTAGCCTAGTTCTTCAGAGCAGCAGAGGTGTTCTGTTCTGTTCGTGTGATTAGGGCTGCATTTTCCTCAACATTACATTTACACACTTTAGGTAAAGGGAGCCCTTATATAGATTTGTTGGAATACTTCAAATCTGACTTGAATTATTAAACGGTGGTGGGGTAGCTCTTGAACTGAGATATTCGGATATGACAATATGTCGTTGTTACTAGATTGTGTACTCTAATCAATCCCATGGGCTTAAACTCGTTCTCCACCGCCCTACATGGCGCTGAAGTCTTCACCTTACCCTTTTTATTGTTTCCAGTTCTGAAAGCAACACGTCGGTTTGTCAATTATGTTGTATGAGTCAACAGCTGGTACCTCTGTGGTTGTTTTGTGTTTGTGGAAGTTATCACTTTTTACCATGGATGCATGTGTATGCATCACAATATGAGGAGCTTCCACCAACTACCTTGATTCTTGATACTCTTCATAAACAGAGTATGAAAAAACCTCTTCATAACAACGTCCTTTTAGTTTGTCATGGTGATCATCCAACTGAATCCAGAGATGCATCACACTGGAATTGAAGCTTATCAGACAGTGGATCTTCTGTCAGTTATTTCAGTTAACATTTTTTTACATGCTACAAAATTATATTGCCGGCAACTGTAAAAGTAAATAAAAATGGAACTGGCAAGCTACCTGAATGAAGACCAGTCAGTAAATTTTAGAAGGATATCATATTTCCCTGAGGAGCACCAATAAATGTGACCTTTTTTCTTCTTTTTATCCCTAATTAATTAATGCAGTCATTTTGATGTTTCCTGTAAAAAAATACGTTATTTGCGTCCATCCTTCCTTGTCTACTGGTTTAATTGATATCGTTTCAAATATAAAATCTCTTCTAATGTTTTCTCTCCTCATTTTCACCTCACGTGTACACAGCCAAGCCTTACCAGTGTATTATAATTCATGTTCTTTTAATGGTCTTATAATTGGTGTTGGAGGTCTGTACTTTTTAGAATTTGTTAGTTGAACTTAAATTTGTACCATCTGCAGGTGCCAGCAGAACATGAATAACTTAACAATATCATTTGCTCACAAGTTCACAAAGCTTCAGGTTCTCACTCTTCGCCAAATCAAACCTCAGCTTGAAGACAGTGCAGTAGAGGCTGTTGCCAACTACTGTTATGATCTGCGTGAGTTGGACCTCAGCCGAAGTTTCCGGCTTAGTGATCGCTCATTGTACGCATTGGCCAACGGATGTCCTCGGCTTACAAAACTGAACATCAGTGGATGTTCCAATTTCAGTGACAGTGCTTTAATCTACCTTAGTTGCCACTGTAAAAACCTGAAGAGCTTGAATCTGTGTGGATGTGGAAAAGCAGCCACTGATGGATCGTTGCAGGTATTTCGCTTAACCCAATATTTTCTTAGCATGTATTCATGAACTTCTGTTTAATCTCTGAAAATGTTGATGCAGGCCATAGCCCAAAACTGTGGGCACCTGCAATCTTTAAACCTAGGTTGGTGCGACAATGTCACTGATGAGGCGGTTACCAGCTTGGCATCAGGTTGCCCTGATCTCAGGGCCCTTGATTTGTGTGGCTGTGTTCTTATTACAGGTAATCACCACATATGCTTACGACTAATTCTTTGAATAATCTGTTGCTCTTCATTGATTGTTGAAAAGGAAAGCTGCTGGTACATTTGTTTCTGTTATTGGTAATCTTCTAGGTTGCATTTTAGGGCATGGACATAGCATTCTGAAGCACTTGGGTTGCTGTGCTGTACTAGATTTTGAGATGCTTTCATCTACCTGTTAATATTTGCTTTTCAAAAGCCACTGTAAGACCAATAGGAGCTAAGATAATGATGTTGTGTGTCACTCTTTGAGACAATCGCTAACTTCTCTACGCAATCTTTCACTCCAGACGAGAGTGTTATTGCGCTTGCAAGTGGGTGCCCACACCTGCGATCATTGGGCCTGTACTACTGCCAGAACATCACCGACCGTGCCATGTACTCCCTCGCAAACAGCTGCGTGAAGAGCAAACGAGGGAGGTGGGGCACGATGAGGAGCAGCAGCAGCTCGAAGGATGTCGATGGGCTGGCAAACCTGAACATCAGCCAGTGCACGGCCTTGACGCCTCCCGCGGTTCAGGCGGTGTGTGACTCCTTCCCGTCGCTCCACACCTGCCCGGAGAGGCACTCCCTCATCATCAGCGGCTGCCTCAGCCTGACTAACGTCCACTGTGCCTGCGGCCTCCAACGCCACCGTGCCGGAAGCGCCCTGCAGGCCACCAGCCATGCGTACTGAGGATGTGCGTGCGCTCTTGGTTCTGGCGAACGATGTCCGCCTCGTGGGGGGAGGTTTGGTCCTGGCCTGGAGGAAGATGTGTATATAAACTCGGAACCTGGAAATGTAATCTTGTAGTAGGACTATTGTATCATGAGGACTCTTTTGACGCGGCCATGGAGTGGCAAATGGCTGGAGGGTTGCATGCTCTCCCATGCCATTCTTGAAACTGGCAGGAAGTTACATGCTATGTATGTGATGGATTTCAATGAAGGATCTGTCGGTTGACTCTGGGGATCAGTAGTTTGCAGCCTAGGGCAATATGAGCAGAAACTGGTTCCAGTCTGCGTATTCTTGCTGATGAAGATATCGCTGAGCACTTGTAGCAAATGATATAGTTGATCCGAAGTACTGCTTGTTTTTTTATGATTGAATCGCCTCAGCCTCAGGATTTCTTCAAAGTTTTGGTTATGCATGGGATAGTTGGTTAGCTGGGTAATTCACTTGCAAAGCCCATTTGTGTTTTGATTAAAGGACAAGAAGCCAAACCTGTACCGTTTCTGGATGGCAGCACCAAAGAGGACGATGTGGTTGATCTGGCACGCCGACCGTAAATCTATTCATGAGGAAATATTTCAGTTTGCTCTGTCAGTGCACTCTTTTGTTCACAACTACTTGGGGATGGAGTTGAACAAGAGGACCGAAGACGAGTATGCATCTTGGTTGATGCGGCCGTCGGGAAGAATCAGAACAGGGGTTCCGTCGCTGTGGTTGCTAAAAACTGGGAGGGCCGATTCATTGGTAAGAGCAACTCTAGCCGATCCTTTGAAATTTAGCCCTTAACTCTTCAAATTTTGAGTGGTTAAATAAAAATGGTTCCTAGAGTTTATTTGGACGATCGTACTTTCATGCCCCCCGCGTCGCTCCCGCTTGGTCGACTCGGGCGGGGACGAAACCCTAACCGCCGGGGGCTCTCCTTCCTTCCCTCCCTCCCTCCGCCGCTGTCGAAGGACGCTGTCGGGTGCTCTCCTCCCTTCCCTCCCTCCCTCTGTCGTTGTCGAAGGACGCTGCCGGCCTTTAGCCCGGGGGCCGACGGCGGTGGCGGGGGCCTCCCTCTCTCCTGCGCCATGGGGATGGTGCCCAGCGTCGGCGCGTCGGTCGGCTCTGCCTCGGGCGGCAATGGCTGCGGGCGCGGCGGCCGGCCTTGGTTGGCTGCGTTGGCGGCAATCGGATCTGCGGCGACGGCCATCTGACCTTTGATTGTCGGCGGCGGCATGGAGGGCCTGGTGGATGGGTCGGTGCCATGAGTGGTTTGGCCTCCGGACATATCTGATCGGTGCGGTGCGGTCTGCTCGCGCAGCGAACGACTCAGATCGGTGGCGACCCGTGCACACGATGCTTGATGAAGGTTCGTCGGGTGGATCCGGGTGAAAACCTCGTTCTCGGCTTGTTGCCAAGACCGACGATGGCGGCACTCTTTTGTGTTGTTACCTTCTTGAAGGCAACGTCGTGGAGAAGCTCCAGACCTCTATCTGTTGCCTCCGAGGGAAACCCTAGATCAGTAGATCGGATGACGGCGACGCTCTGGTGTCGTTTCCCCCTTAGGGCCGTCATTCTTGGAGGAGTACACGGGCTCGAGGGACCAGTGGACGGCTTCTTTGGTGGAGTGGTGCTTCATCTTACACATTGATGACGGTGGATCTCGGCGGCGTGGCGCAGTGAAGACTCGGCGTCCGATGCGCGGAGATGGACTCACGCAAGAGGAGGACGTTGTCTGGCGTCATGGCGTCGATGGCAGATAGGCCTGGCAAGGTCGGTGCATTAGTTTCTGCTCTGAAGATGGATTGATGAAAGATGGGGGCGATGACACAAGCGAGTGCGTCGGACCGGTTTGTACCCCAAACCCAGCAGGTGGCTTGGTTGGGGCCTACGACTTTAGATGTTAGGCTTTGGTGCGATTCTGTTTGGTATTAGGTTCGGGCTATTGGCATCCCTTCATCAAGTGGATAGGAGTAGCGACAGTTGTTGCTAAGATGGTGACTTCAGACTACCTGATGTACTACTTTGTAAGCTCTTTATAAATAATTAATAAAATAACTGCATGCATCGTCAAATGCAAAGGCCGGAGGTAGTCCTCATTTTCTAAAAAAAAAGAGTTTATTTGGAGGAGATAAATACAAATGGTTCATAGCCGAACTCCTAAAATTTAATTCGCAAAGAAAAACTCCTAAAATTTAACTCACTATTTTATTTTCAGTTCTTCTCAGTTTTCTTTTCAGGCCATGTGTATCCTGGATGTTTTTGAGACATCTTGTTGGTGCAGAGACGAGGTGTAATTGATATCTTCGCGATATTAATATATTCCCCTTAAAAAAACATTCCAACTACATATTTGCGCATATATTAAAACCAAACTTGATAATTAAGGTTCACACAATTCATGAACATTACAAATTCAAACTTTATAGATTTAATTATTTAAATTCAAACACATGAAAGGGTCCAAATGAAGTAAATAAAAAACATGTTATAAGCGCAACAATCAAGTGTTATGAAGTGACCACAAATGCCCAACATGATCATCTTGGAGTTGGATATGAACTTCTCGGTTCCCGATATTTTCATGAGCTACGAGAAATCCTTGTATCTTGTTTTCATCGCGTTCCGGCTCGAAAAGATCCCCGCTGGTGATGTATTGAAAGTTCACGGCATGCCTCTATCATCCTTAATAATCATGTCGTGTAAGATGATTATATGTCATTATTTGCCATATGATCAAGTTGTGTACCAGAACAATGGCATAGTGCTTTGGAAGCACACCGAAAGCTCTCTTAACAGTTTTTTTGTCGGCTTTTGACAAATTACAAAGTGGAATCTCTTGTTACCTTGAAGAAGCACGATTGTCTTCACAAATGTGGCCCATGGAGGATAGATGTTGTCTGTTAGATAGTAGCCCATCGTGTACTCACGACCATTGACAATATAGTTGAAGGGAGAAGCATCTTCGACAACAAGCCTTGCGGACAATGGTGATCTCGAAAACACTTTCGGGTCATTATACGAGCCAAGGCAATCCAAAAAATGAATGCTAAATCCATACATCCTCTGATGCAATTGCATAAAAAATGATGGCTGGATCTTTGGTGTAATTGCATAAAAAATGATGGCTGGATCTTTGGTGTGGTCTTTGTACCGATCTTTTCATCCCACGGGACACTTCTTTCATGTCAAGTGCATTCAATTAATACAAGCATTCTCGTTCTTCACTAAAACCCAAGAGTCTCTCGGTGTCTTAATTATCGGGTGCCTTCAAGTACTTTAGTTCATAAATCCAAAACACGACTGTGTGTATCTTCAAGTGATCTCCAGGATTAAATTTTCCCCATTGTGGGCATAGTCAACAAACTGGTTTGGTTTTGACAAATTTGCACGTAGTATATCGAGCTAGTCTAAATTTAGAGCTTGAAATGTTTGAAATGGAAACTTTAAGGGATAACATGCAATGGCTGATGCCCGCCCAATTGTTCATGCAACTCTCTAAGGATTCATGGACATTCGAAGATGTCAATGTAATGCCATGCGATCCTATCCTCATTTTTGGCTCGAGGGCCTCGACAGAGATATAAGCGTATCTCGTCGTTTCGCAAGAATGGATATCATTACAGTACATGTAAA
>CBMN010751257.1:0-11908 GCA_000582825.1 Hordeum pubiflorum | reverse complement strand
TTAGGGTGAAATACTACCCGTGAAGACTGTCGCGATCCCTAATACTCATGGGTTATCAGAGACGTATCAAGAGTTTTACTAGTTCTTGAGGATATGGTTGAACCCTTTAAGATATTTGTTGTGATCCAATATTACATGTTCATGATTCGAGTCAGTATTCCCATGAGTGTTGAGAGGAGGCCTCGCTCGCACTATCATGTTCTTAGTGTAGTAACACCTTTTATTTTGTATTGTACAGGGAAGGTTCTAGAAGGTTCCAGAGTGGGACCCACCTGCATGGAGGAACCCACTTGGATGTGGGTGGTGGGTCAATGCGCCACACCTCTAGTCCATGCGCACTAGAATCCTCCATAAAAAGGTAAAATCCCAAAAGGATAAGATCAAGATCACTAAAAAAGAGGGATCACGATTGGTGGGGAACGAAGGAGGATATTTCCTTCCCCCCTTTGGTGCGCAACCTATAGAGGCTTGGAGGAGGTGCCAAGCCTCCTCCCCCGTGCCTATAAATAGAGGAGGGAGGGGCTGACTATAGGACCGGACATCCGGGTTGCTAACCGCCTTCCTCTCGTTCCATACGACCCTCATCCGCGTAGTTCTTAGAGAAGCTCTGCCGGATTTCTGCCATACTTCCGCCACCACACCGTCGTGCTGTCGAGATCAATCTCATCCACCTCTCCCCCTCACTTGCTCGATTAAGTAGGAGGAGACGACATCAAGCTGTACGTGTGTGCAATTCGGAGGCATCGTTTGTTCGGTGCTACATCGGATTGATCCAACGAAAGTGCGACTGCATCAACCATGATCTTTAGATCGTTAAACAAATGTGTTCTACAAGGGTATGTAGACCTTTTTCCACTTGTTGCTAGCATCTAGTATATTGTATCTTGGGTTTATTTGTTCTCTCTTAGGATTTTTTGCATTTTCCATGCAACGACTACCATCAACACGCATACTTCCATAAACGTCGCAAGTTTGAGCCTTACAAATTTGAGAGTGCATGTGGTGATGTTTCAATCCAAAAAGGTGGGCCTTCATCCAACAAGAGTGCAACAAGTTTTGTGCCTCCCTTGAGAATATCACGAGACGGCCCGTGTGTGGCATTGGCATAAAAGACATGGTATACGATTTCTTCCCTCATTAATATGAGCATTTTTTCATTCTCCTATGCATATGAATGTATCTTCTTGATGTCATCATCATTTGTAGGCTTTTTAAACTGTGGAAATCTTTAAGGCCTAACATGGGGACAAGCAATTCACCTTTGACCAATTCTTGGACGATGATTTGCAAGTGCTAAAGTTTAAGGAGCAATATGATGCCCAAAAGAAAGGTGGGGGGCCTTCATTAGTGGCCCTCGCAGGGAATTCAAATAGATGCGTTGAAGATCATCAAAGAAAGGAAAAAGACTGAATTCGATCCATCTCCTCCCTTTTCTTTAAACCAAGAGCTACTCCTCCCTTTTCTCCTAACCAAGTGAAGGTGAGAAGCGGTCGAGGGGAAGACCAATTCCAAGGTGGACAAAAATTGTGATGCTTCGACAATCGCCTTGCAAGAAACTTTGAACGGATTCATGACCCAAAAGGAGGTGGCAATTGAGAAGAGAGAAGAGAGGTAAGAGAGTAAGCACCAAGAGAAATAGGAGCAAATGAAGACCTTCTTTGACATACAAAATAAGAAGCTCGAGATCGAGCAGACCAATGCATGGACAAGAGCAAACGAGATGAAGCTCGCGCTAATCTCGAAGGAAGTGGAGGTCGTGGCGGTGGCCTTGAGCAAGATGTCCTCCAAAAAAGAGCTTGGTTCGAAAAGAAGCAAAACGAAATGCTCGAGCTAGCATGATCATCTTATGTTTGGCCGAGATGCATGAACAATGGCCGAGATGCGATTCTTTTGTATGCCAGCATGAATTCTAAACTATGGTTGGTGATGGAGATTATTTTGTATGCTGGCATGAATGGTGGCAAGAATTATAGCTTCATTCGAGCAATCTAAATAGTTATGTTTGGTATGCAAATATGTTTGTTTATTGGGCCTGAATGGGTCGGTTGGTTGGGCGCATGAGCTAGAAATGCACGAACGAGGGAAGACGTCGTGCCTACAGCCGACCCAAACGGGAAAAAAGCGGAACACATCTGTGTTAGTTTGCGTCGGCACGTTGGAGTTAGCCTAAGAAGGTTTACTCTACTTATTACGAGAATGGACGTCCTGATACAGATGCCACCGTGTGCAACCGCACAGTTTCTCATGTGGAATACATTTTTCATAACTTGTGAAGTGCCAAGTAGGCACAAACTCCCCCAATTTTCGACCTATCATACGATTTGTTACATGAATTGGTATATGTTCCTTTCCACTATGAATCATGATTGTATGGCCAGCCATTGTGAGTAGAATGGTAGATGCTCGGGACCACATCAGACTCTTTAGGCTGCGTTTGGATGTTCGTAGTGCAATGTCAATTTTGGTATTCCCATGTCCTCAATCAGGTGTTTGGTTCTATTCAGAAACAACAAGTGGAAACAATATCGGTTGCAGAAACATTTTTTTGCTCGCACGCGTCCTCCCTCCCGTCATATCGAGCCTTCCTGCTTCGATTTTGCCCGATTCTCCCTACCCTCCCATGAAAGTTATCCTTTCGGCCCAATATTTCCTCCCTTGACCGTGAAATACAAGTGGAGGAGAGAATAGAAAGGTGGCGCCTAGTGAGATCCATATTGGCGCAGGTATCCTCCCTCCCCCGCCCCTATGGGAAGCTGATTCTCAATGAGTGTCTGTTTAAAGCTCTAATGGAGCTTCCCATGACCATGAGGAATGCTGCCTTGAAGTTATCCAAATGATGTTTTGCTGATATGTGTGTATTCTTGTATGTCTTGTTGAATTTGTAAGTGCTCTAGTGCCTCCTTTGTGGGTTTTGGATAATTAATGAGAAATGGTAAGGACCTAATGCGCTTGTGAGTATGCATAGGTGAAAGTCTTCGAGGATTTGGTTTGACCAATGGTTTATGATCCCTAATTTTTTTGTGAGAATATTGAAGTCTTCGGCATGTCCGATGAAGAATTGAAGACTATTGTGTAGTTTCTATTTGCCAGTCTCTTTAAACTCTTCACTGAGTTGTAGGGCAAATCGTACTATTAATGGGGTCAAAAGTGAAGCAAGATTGACCCTTCAATAGTATGATTTGCCAGTTCAAATATGATGCCATTGTGATAGTAGTCAGCAAGCAAGTTGGTGGGCGCGTCCCCTCCAATGATCACCTTGGTGCCTAGTGCAGTGTGCCAACTATAAATAGCCCCTACCTCTCAAGAAAAATATTTGTCTCCTTTGCAAAGAGCATCCCTCCTCACACTAATTTTGCACCAATCGTAAGTGAGAAAAACCACATGAGTCAAAGAACAAATAATGATTAAGCATCACCGAAGAATCAGATCGAGCCTAGCTTGTCGGTTGCTCTTGAGGACTTAGCATCCTCTAGATGGTTAGACGTCGTTGTGAGCTTACGAATTCTATTTATTCGAAAACCTTACATTCTATACATCGCTATGTTTCGAAGAATTTCTCTTTCCGTCTCTTCTGTGACTGTTGTGAAGACTTTCTGGGTACTTTCATTCCACTGCTTATTTCTAATTAGTTATGCACTCATTGTTTCTTTTGTAGACTGTATCATGTTTTGCTAATTTAGTTCATTTGCAAGTCTTCGCTCGGTTTACTGCTTTGCTAGCTTCTTCTAGTCTTGATAGATCATTTCATACTTAGTTGTTTCATGCATGTTCCTAACTTTATGTATCTACTTTGCGAGATTTTTTCATTTCTGCTTAGTTGTTATACAGTAATTCTTCGGTTTAACGAAGAATTGTATTGTTTCAAAGAGTTTCATAACACCTATTCACCCCTTCCCTCACCCTCTGGTTGTATACTTTGATCCTTGGCGTACTGCCTATGTAAGAATTTGGACCTACCTATTTGAACCTTTGTGATTTATGCCATGCATAAGAGACAATAATAGAGCATGTGTATTGTTGTTGTGTTAAGAATCTTTGCGTCATAAATTCTTTATTGTTGTTGTTGCGTGAATATATTTGATGCCATGATGCATTTCTAGAATACCTGTTATTCTTCATTTCTATATAATCATTCAATTATACATGGGAGGTATGCAGAACAAAGCATAATCTTCATACATGTAACTATGCAGTTCCAAAGTTTGTCATCCAAACAAGATTTGGTATTGAAACTTCACTCAGATTCCATGAGCCAATTCAGTGAACAACCAAACAGGTGAATTCGTATTCATGCCCACTTCAGTTTCCTTGTTCAATTGGTATGGAGCTCTCCAATACAAACATCCAAATAGAGCCTAAGGATAAATGTCAACAACCCTTTAACCCCGCACAAGGTATATAAACCGAGCACAACATATAGTCATCTTGGCATTTGCATCATTTGCAATGTGCTGCAAAATGAATGCAGATTCCCCTTTATGTTGATTTCAACAACTTCTGACCACGCAAACCATTCCAGAAGTCCCGAGCCATAGTTACCTTCTTTCCAGGTAGCTGAAGCTCCAAGACCTAATATGCAAATGACAACAGACAAATTTGAGAAGGCCATGAGCAAAACAAACAGAATGTCATTGTTATGCTAAATGGAATTCATACCTCGAGCCAAGTTGACCCACTGCAAGGAACGAGCAGCGAGTTCCCTGAGAATAGTATTTCGTTTTCATCTCCGATTTTGTCACAGGATGTGGAAACCTTCGTACTGATAACCTTGATGTCTAGAACATCTGGTTCACCATTTTGGTTCATGAGTTGCAATTTTGCTCGGGTTCCTGGCCATCCTGCAAATGCTCGCACCTACCAGGGTTGGTTGGCAATAGCTTCCATGAGTACATTTATAAGAATCAGAAAACTCACCTTGTTATGGAGAACTTTAGCTTCTTCATCAAATGTCAGCCAGGACTCGTCCGAGTTCATCTGGAAACAGATGTTTTCATGATAAATTAGTTGGTTATATGTGTGTCTACATTTGAGTGTATCATCTGGAGAGTTGAAGTGCCAGTAGATTAGGGTTCCAGTCTCAGCAAGTGCATTATTGGAACAAATTAAACAGAATGATAGTCATATTTGTACCATATAAATACTAATATAAGAAGAAATATGCCTTAACAGAACTTCAGTTCCCATCGTACAGAGTTACAGATAAACTTTAGAAACATAGGGTGGAGTTGCACAAGTTTTATAGGAAAAAGTGATCAGGTGAATGCAACTAATGGGCTTGCAATTCCCCCTTATAAGCTTATAGCTGCACTTGAAAGAAAACAGTGAATTCGATACGGATTTTAGCAAGTCATCACATATAAACTAAAGTGTAGCAGGACGTTTCACAAAAGCTCATGCAACTTGTTTATTACTTATTGTGCTACGGTGATGATCAACTTTATAGCATCGGGCTTGATGTACCCTAAAAAAAGCATCAGGCTTGATGTCAGGGTTTTTTCATAGTAAATCTCGACATTGGCTAGTGCTAGGAGTTTTATACCCGTCTGCATATCAAATTACTTGATTGAGTTGCATCAATTAAATAAGACAAAAATCTTTGTAGCCACGCCTGGCCATTACTACCTTGGGCGCCAGTGTAGCTTTGGAGTCATCCTGTGGCTTTGCCTTTTGCTTAGCTGAACCATCAAGAACGGAGGGTAGTTCATCCAGCAGTAGCTTGGACCCTATTTAATACAACATCAAATTACCAAGTCCGAATAGCTCAAATTATCCTAAAAATGTTTTTAAAACTATTCAACCAGTTTCGCTGTGAATTGTAAAGCGTAATCAACTAAGCATGTCTATCTAGGAGTAAGCCCATGTCGTCAGGAGAGGTGTATCAGTAGGAAGACCGATTCCATCTAATGGCCATGTAAGAGATATATGCCTATAATTTAGCAATGGAATATGATCGGTTTGAGTTTATACCTATATTGAATAATATAGCAAGGAGCTCTGGTGCCTACAGACAAAATGATAAAAGATTTATCAAACGAGGGACTATGTAAAGCTGATAATCAAATAGCACAGCACAGAAGCATCATCCAGTAAATTAGCAGAAAAATAACAAATCATGCTAGTTCAAATACGGTGCTCCCATGAAAAAATTTCAATGTTGATCAGTCTCACGAGCACAGATAGACACCACACTAGAAGTATGATTATAGTCCATTCGTACTATTTGTATTCAACAAGCATCTATTTTCATTACCAAGAAAGGGATCTTGAAATGATGGTTATAATATATAATGAATAGCAACCGAGAAGCCTCAAGTCTTCTAACTATTAGCATTTACATAAAACGTTTTCAGGAAACATATTGATAGTGTCAAAGATTTGCATAACTGCTTTTGCATCAAGATGGTCGCTCAAACTGGCACGAGAAGAAACATTATCTACCTTGATGCAGTCATCGACAGAAAACCTTTCGGAAGCAATCACTGGACCTGCGTCCAAGGCACGGACAGTATATGCAAGGGAAACACCTGTTTCTGCAACACCATCCTACAGATATAGTTGATAACTTGGTATATGTCGTAAATTGACTGGCTCAGAATTGTAACAGGTGCATCATACAGACCTGCAATGCCCTTTGCACAGGAGCTGCACCGCGATATAGAGGCAACAAACTTGGGTGTATATTAACTGTACCTGATATTCAAGGAGACATGACAAATTATCAGGGTTCAAAGTTCCCAAACAACATTTTTGTAGCAAAATTCATTATGCCCCAGATTGTTTCCTGGCAGAGTATGGTTAGTAACACTAGTTCCCCTAAGCTTGACTTGTACTGACTTGAAGTTTGGTTTGTGGGAAACCAGAGCAGAATCAGATCTAGCATGAATCATCCGACAAACCTTGCTTTAAAATTATTTGTAAACGTATTGCCTAATATCAGTGATGTATGGACATCCAGTAATCAGCAGCAACTCTCCGGAACCATTAGTTCTCCTAGTCCTATGAATGATTGTGCTAGCATGCAATACGCTGATCTGAGGAGTGGATATTTGAGGAATGGGTGGATTCCATAAATGCGATCATTAAAAATCAATGGTTAATGTGTGGTAGACACAAAAAGACCTGATTTGGTTTGAGGCACTGTAGCAAAGTTACCATAGTAGAATAAACACGTATAGTGAACTGAGTGGTAAAATACGAGTTTTTTTTTTCCAGCAGACAATAATTGCTAGCCAATGTTGCTGGATTCCTAGGGAAGTAGTATTACTGTTTGAACGTGAGGTAATCATTGTTCATCATGCAGCACAACAATTGAACAGCACCAAAGCAAAAGTAATGCTGGCAATTTGACAGACAGAGTTTTGGACTTACCACATGGTGGGATATCAAGAAACCTCTGTGGCAAAATGTTGCCGTAAGCAGCAGTGATGCAAAGTTCTGGTCTCACTCCCTTCAAGTCAGACAGAAAGGACTCCTGCATTGCAGGACAAACCACTATGAGCTGCACGTCCTCGTACATTCAGCACCGTAATAGCCTCGATGTGGAGAAGACTAGGAGAGCGGTTCTGAAGAAAGCACCTCCCCAGCGCGCTCGGGGGTGAAGATGAGGTCGCCAGAAAACCCTCGGTCGAGCGCGAGCTGAGCGACGGCCGACGGCATCAGCTTCCTCCCCCTGTTCTTGGCGGCCGGCGGCTGCGTCACGATGGCAGCGACCTGGAATGCGGAGTCGGGGGAGCTGGACGCGGCCAACAGCGTATCCAGGACCGAGGCAGCCACCTACGGCGCGATCCGAATCCTTGAGTGAGACACTGGACTACTGGATGCTGGGAGTTTGCGGGAGGTTAGTACCTGGGGGGATCCCAAGAAGACGATGTTCTTCTTCTTGGTGTCCGCGGCGGCGGGTGTGGCCGGGGCGGATTTGGCGGCGCAGCAGAAGAAGCGGCGCAGTAGCGGCGGGGAGCAGCGCGCCATGATTCCCTGGATTGGAAATTTCGGATGAGGATTTGAGGTGAAAGGAATAGGAAACGGTGACCCTAAATCCTCATGATCTCATTGGAGGCCCAAGATTGAATTCAGTTTATTTAACTTTGCCTAAAATCTAAAAAGTGCACGCGTACTTATGGGAGAGAATGGGCGGCCGCGTCCTGGCCTCCTGCGTGGGCCAGGTGCCACCTGGTCGGAATTGGTTCCGCTGCGGGGTCGTGGGTGTTTGTCTATATCCGCGCATGGTAAGGCCCACTTGTAAGCTACACAGGAGGGATTGTGGGCCGCAGTTCCAAAATCCGAGCCCCAAAACGGTCGTCGTCGGTGCTCTCTCCCCATTTCTCCCCTCTCCTTCGTCAGTTCCTCTCCATCGAACGGGTCGGGTTACAGAGGAGTCGCGGCGGAGTTCTCAAATCGGCGGCGGATTGCGGGTGGTTCTCCGTCGGGAGTCGTTGTTCCTCGTCACCGTCGCAGGTACCACCCTGCTTATCCTCCTTCTCTCTGTCTCGGTGGAGTACGAGGTCGTCGTTGTGTGCGCGGATGTGGTGGTCTGTGAGGAAGGGATTCCTAGGGTTCGCCCTACCCTTCTCCTCTCATGGTCGATTTTGTTGTAGCGTTTGGGCATCTATCGTCTCCTTTGGTTGATTTTTCTCCAGTAGTACGCCATCACAGTGATGGGGATTCGTGGCACAACGGTGAAGTTGGGCAGGGCACAGGGACATGGTTTTGCGGCGGTGTACGGTAGGTAGCACGGGATGCACGACCATAGCACTCGTTGTGTGCATTTTGATGTCCATTTTGTTGTTGTTGCTCTGGCGCAAGGGTTTGAGATCTGTTCATGATTTCATGAACTTGTCGTTAGATGTGTGCAATGTTGTGTGCAGTGCTTTATGGCTGATTTTGAACTTGTTGTTTAGAAGATTTTTTGATTAGTTGCACAAAATTCTTCTCAGTTGGCTGCATCACTATATTAGTTGGCTGTCTATATGTTGCGCAGTTGCACTAGTTGTCCTACTTAGGTGGCTTCCTGGTTGTTATAGTTGGTTGTGCATATACTGTCCAGTTGCACAGGTTGTCCTGCTTAGTTGGCATGATTCCATGAAGTTGTTTTGTTTTGTTTGTTATATGTGTGCAATGTTGTGCGCAATGCTTATGGCTGATTTGAACTTGTTGTGTAGAGATTTTTTATTAGTTGCATAAAATTCTACTCAGTTGGCTGCATTGATATACTAGTTGGCTGTCCATATGTTGCGCGGTTTGCACTAGTTGTCCTGTTTTCTTATATGTTGTTCAGTTGCACAAGTTGCCTGCCCAGTTGGCTGCATCACCATAGTAGTTGGTTGTCCATATGTTCTACAGTTTTGCACTAGTTGTCCTGCTTATGTGTAGAGGTTTGCAGATCAAAGCAATCGATTATCCTTTCTATAGTCTTCTTGCGTATCTTCTAACTACTATGGTTTTTTTTCTATTTTCTGCAGGCTTAAAATGGTTATAATAGGAGGAGATGTGGATGGCAAAGAAGCAGATGTAATTTTTTCAAAAAAAATTGTCTCTTTGAGTTTTTTCAACTTCTCCATGTATGCTTATATGGGTTCTGCAAATCGGCCCTCTCGCCAGAACTTGAAGCGTCCTGCTTGTCGTCAGTCACGCTCTGCCCGTAGTGTTCAGCAGGAAGAGGGAGTTGAGGTAAGTGTCATGCTCAAGACATAACCATCTTTTTTTGGTTTGTGGGTCATATAATTAATCTTGTTTTCCACATGCAATTTTTTTTTCTTAGGGTGTTGATCAGTTTCGGTTTGTAAAGCGGAGTAGACGCGCAGCAGTTGCAGGGGGAGCTGCATCATCTTCTGAGGCAAATAGACCCTGGAATATGAGTTTTTCTCACTTAGTTGCACATGAATTATGCAGCTGTTGGCACCACCATTTGTTGTAGTTGCACAATAACCATTTTGTAGTTGACATCATTAGTCATCTTTTTCTAAAAAGAGTTTTTCCAGAAGAACTTGACATGAGTTGGCATGCTCTGCTTTTATAGTTGCAGACTATTTTTGTATCAGTTGGTATGCTCCATGTTTTACATGTGGTTTTTACCACCATGTGTGCAGGTAGTAGTTGCTGGAGGAGTTGCCTCTTCTTCTGCCCCAACAGATGCTGAGGTATGAGGGTATATCTTTGGGTTTATGAGCTTTTGAACGGTTTTGCAAACTTTTTTTATGTTGTTGTTTTCTTTGCAATATCGTGCTTGTAGTTGCACAATCCCTAGATTTGTAGTTGTCAGGTCAAGTCTATTTTAGTTTTTTCCAGTTTGCACACTGGTAGTCTGTAGTTGTCATCATGAGCTTTCATAGTTGCACAAGAACATCACATTAGTTGGCATCATCCATTTTTTGTTTATATAATTTCAACCAAGCAGTTGTCCCTCCTTTTTGCTATATTCATTAAAGTCATGTTTCCTAGTTTTTTTCAGGCTAATTGTTTTGTGTTCAATGTTTTTCTTCCCATCAATAGGGCAGCGGTGAAGGAGTTGAGGAGGATGCAGGGGAAGATGCGGACCGACCATCAAAAGTGGGCAGGATAAGGGCATCACCAGGGCAGTTTTCAAAGTTCAACATCAAGCTATCCCCATTGCAGAAGTCTGATTTATGTTCAAGGTTGTTTGGGGGTATCTTGAACCTAGCAGAGACACTTCCAGCGGATCTGACGAAATACCTGGTGCGGTCCTACAAGCCGGAAAGCTCTAAAATGGTGTTCCTAGGCAGGGGAAGGATCCGTGTCGATGCTGACAGCGTGGACAGGGTATTCGATCTGCCAAACAAGGGTCAAAAAATCAGATATGTAGTCGATAAGGATGCAACTAGGAGATTCAGAGAGACTTTCAACATCACTGGAAATTCTCATCCCAAGATCAGTACATGGTGCAAGATGATTCAGGATATGAAGGGAAAAGTTGATGACACTTTCTTTATCGCCTGGCTTGCAGTTGCATTCAACACCTTTCTAGCACCAACAATGACCCTGAAGCTCAGCCCAAAGTGCTATGGACTTGTGTTAGATCATCAAATACTCAAGAACACAAACATCAGCCTCTTTGTAGCAGAACACATTAATGAAGCTTTCCGGGACACGAACCAGGACAAGCAAACCGTTTGCTGCTGCTTATATCACTTGGTGGTGAGTGAAAATCAGTACTTCCATGTGCTTTTCTTCTTTTTGCAGTTATAATTTTTGAATTTTCCTCATAACAACTAAAGTTTTTTCTTTTTTTTGTTTGTGCGGCAGATCCTATACCTTGATGCGCTTGTTCACGATGTCCAAGTAAGCAATTGCGCCATACGAGCGAATGCATGGGATAGCAATATAATTACAAGTGAGTTCTCTTGCTTTTTTCAACAACGCCTTTTGTGTTTATTCATGTCTGCTCAACTTTTTCTTTCTTGGTAGTTGCACATATGTTGACATCAGTTTTGGCACTTTATGCTTGGTAGGTCTACAGGTTTTCTTTTTTGGTAGTTGCATAAATGGTGTGATCAGTTGGCACAACAATGCCTGTAGTTGCACAGTTTTTAGCTTTTGTTTGGGAGCTGCACACTTGTCCATATCACTTTTGGCACATCATCTATTTGAGTTGCACAGTTTTACTTGTCTGGTTTGCACAGATGTTGACATAAGTTGGCAGAAACATTTTTTGTGATGTGGTTTGCCCAGTTTTTTGCTTTGTGCAGTTGCACAT
Organism: Hordeum pubiflorum; assembly: GCA_000582825.1. NCBI lineage: Eukaryota > Viridiplantae > Streptophyta > Magnoliopsida > Poales > Poaceae > Hordeum > Hordeum pubiflorum. The sequence continues at coordinate 198 of CBMN010751257.1, read as the reverse complement.
ATGTTGACTCCGGTTGCCACAACAATGCTTGTAGTTGCACAGATTATAATCATGTTTATTCTTCCAATGCAAATTCAGTTTGATAACCTTGTTGTTTCCCTTTTTTCACATCAGCTTAAAGAGGAGTATAGAGGCACAGAGCAGACACCACTGTTTGGTGGTCTTTTGCAAGCTCAAGCATTTGTGGCATCCAAGTTA
>CBMN010751238.1:0-10253 GCA_000582825.1 Hordeum pubiflorum | reverse complement strand
AAACATGGGGGTACCGCATGTTCTTTCACAAGTGTTACCTGAACTAGTTTCCCTAGCATAAACTCATGTGCGGAATCGTAATCACCATCGACCCCTTTGATGATGCTACACTCTTTCTTGATATACCACTCTTCGAGATAGCACAACCCTTGGATCTGTTCTGAGCTTTCTTACTTGGCATAAACTCATCATCGTCACTCTTTACTTTCTTACAGCTACTGCCACCCCTCTCAGATGTAACATGGGCCTTTCCTCTGTTCTGAGCTTGTGTGCTTGGCATAAAGTCATCATCATCATCTTCAATGACTTTCTTGGAGCTAGCGCCACCCCTTGACGATGCAGTACGCTGCCGCGGTACCTCTGGTATAGGGCGCCAGATAATCTTCATCCATCCAAAGTTGAAGATATCCTTGTTCAACAGTTCCGCATCCTCAGGGTACCTCTGAAATTAGAGACAACAATAATATCATAGTTACACACTAGCATGTGGTCTAACAGGGTGCAAGCTAAAATGAAATATGAATTACCTTAACGTGGTCCTTGTATTGCTTCTGTGGAAAGTTTATTCTTGGATAGTCAAGATAGAGTGTACCAGCAATGCGGGCGGCCATATGTTTGAGTTCAACAATCTTATCCCACCTACCACACAAATAGAAAAGTTCTAGTCGAATCTCCTCTGGGTTCCTTTCCGGCACTTCTCCGAACGATCGGGTCGGGAAAAACACTTACCTAACTCCGTCAGGTGCCTATCACTACTAACTAATTCTTTAAAATGCACACCTCCCATATCATGACTCTGCATTCTTGCGGCATTGCACAAGAGCAAATGAGACATCAGTGGAGTAAAACCGCGAGAATTGTCGCTTGACATGACTGAAAATATTGGTAACTAAATGTGAAGAAGACAACAGGCAAGGGGCGGTTTTATATAATGAGGGTAAGGGGTTGGCGGGAAAGAAAATGGCAGGAAAGAATGGAGAAAAAAGTTTGACGGAAAGGATAATGGCGGGAACATATGAATGAAAGGGTTACCGAAAGGTACATTTTTTCCATGGCTAGGGTGCAGAATGGTTGTACTGATTGATAAATCAGTTTAAAAAAAGACACTTCATCCTAATAAAAACCAAAGAGTGGTGCCATGCAGCTTCGGCCTGCCGTTGACACGAAGAGGTGGGCCCCAGAGGACTCTTAATAAACCGAAGACCCCTCTTCGGCCAAAGGAAAGCCTAAGAGCCACTCGTCCTGGACCTCTTCGGCCCACAGTTCACCGAAGACCCCTTTTCGACCTAATTAAGACCGAAAAGACACTCTTTGGCCTGAGCAAGGCCGACGAGGTCATAGATTTCAAATTTTAGATGAGGGCATACATTTGTCGAATTTGTTATAAAAAAGTAATGATGTGCATCTATGCTTTGATAGACTGATTCTAAACCAAGAAATCAATTATTAAAAGGTACTCTCTGTGTAAAGAAATATAAGAGCGTTTAGATCACTACTTTAGTGATCTAAACTCTCTTATATTTCTCTCTCTTATATTCTTTACGGAGGGAGTAAATGATCTAAATTCTCTTATATTTCTTGAGGGAGGGAGTAAGTGCTAAGTTTCCATAGCAAAGCATGGGTGTTTAGCTAGTGAAGGCTAATTCAATTGCCGTTGATCATCTATCTATTTGTAAGAAAAATGAATCACGTCAGAGTTCACGAGGAAGCACGGCCAACTGTGGGATGTAAGGCCATTGGTCGAGCATAATGCACAGTTAAGATGTAGCGCAAGCATGAGCCATTCGCAATGGCTTAACATGAAAAGTTTAAAGGTTTTTTTGGTAGCAAATCGCGGGTATTTAGCTACTACTCCCTCTGTAAATAATTATAAGGTGTTTTAGATCAGTAATAAGAGTAAAACCTAATTTAACTGCCGTTGGTCATCAATGCCATAACATGTTCTTTGCTTGAAACCAAACATGCACTTTGGCTGCATATTTCTGCGACGGCAAGAATTTTGAATCACATGAACCAGCAACTTGATCTTTCAGTACTGTAATCACTTGTAGCAGGCATGAGCGGGAAACCCACTTGGTTTCTGTGTCAGGAAAGGTCTGAGCAACAAGATAAAACACTTCTCAAACTGAAAAAAGTGTGGGTGTTAGAGCAAGTCCAGGCTTACAACCCCTGTTGGGTTTCGAGCGAACATCAGACGAGAGTGAAGAGCTTGGTCAGGACATTTAGTGGATATTCGACACAGATTTAAGCAAGCAGGATTTAAACAATAGCATACTATCAAACAGTAGTACCATCTTCTCAGTGCAATGGCAGAACCCATGTGACGCTCACAGATTATAGATACCAAGCCGACCCATACAAATAATCACAGATGCGACTGAATCTGTGTTACACAAACCAGGGAACGGTGAAAAATCACCTTCACGCTTTGAAGGCAGTTAAATTCCATCAGTCTATGGAGGTGTTCCAGTTTTTTTATTGTATGTACTTCCTTTAACCTGCGCAGACCATATGTCCATTTTCTTTAATGTATTTTTAGCTCCCTAGTGCCTCTCAACCATTATGCATGAATATGACACAGCACCAGGTATATGGAAGTACCAGAAAACAATCCACCATGAAAGAACTGTAGCACCTACTGACTATGGAAACTAAGTACAGTAAGAAACATCAACAGCATCAACCGTAGCTAGCTTCAATGGCATGGACAGTCACAAGCCAACAAACATCCCCGACAAAAAACGAACCAACAAACAACATCAACATACATGGCTGGTAGCTCTAGCCTATCAGTCGCTGCATCGTGTGGAAGAATATCAGAAATTTCACAAAAAGAAGATAAAGTTGACTCTTATGAAATGTAGATATTGGTGAGTCTTGTATGTTGCCCTAAAATAAGCATTGAAGCAAAGCCTGCCAAATTGGTAATACCATTTTCAATCAAATAAACTATTCCCAAAGTTGTACTAAAGCTGCGACAATTAATATGTATCGGAGGGAGTATCGCATTCACTCAACTTTGAAGCAAAGCTAACCGTCTTCATTCACATAAACTCCATGCTGGTTTTCTTTATGAATCCTCAGCCATATTTCACTCAGACCAACTGATTTTTCTAGATGAAGATTTTATTCCTGACAGCTAGCATAAAGCATAGGTAGAAGAAACTGAAGCTTCATGATTTAGCATTTGGTAAACTGTACTTCTCATCTAGCAACACATTTTGTATGCAGACGTAACTGCATAGTGCACACCTAGCATTGCAATCGGGTACTCTTCATTGGAATGCCAACTACTAGTAGTACATGTTACTATGTTAGTTGTTGTCTTGGATGCAATGCTAGCAGCTCCATTCAGCCAACCAAAAATTGACTACAATTGATCTATCGTAACATAGAAATGAAAAACTGTAGTTTAAAGTTAGATAAACACCCAAAAAACACTTATAAAACCATGCGTGTTTTGGAAAACAATATGCGCCTATTTTCAACTCAAAATAGATACTAGTAGTATTTACTTAATCAGCTCAGCAATATACCACTTTCAACAGAATGAAACCTAGAGAACTAATGAAACCTACACCCTCCATCCCATAATAATAATATAAGATGTTATTACAAGACAGAGGGAATACCCAAGAACTAAGGCAGTCCAAGTCCATAAGGTTAAAATGGGCCAAAGCACGCATTGCTACACCATCCAAACGAGAACAAACTCATCACGGAAGGAACAAGCATACAATTAGCACCATTGGTACAAATATTCATTGGTACAATCTGCTTGCAATCTACTGCAGGCGATACAGATGACCTGATGAATCATTCATGCACACCTTAAGGACAATGATGCACCCCTGATAGGCTGATATAGCTTAAAGTTTGCAGCAAGGTACCAGGTTCATGAAACAAACATCAATTCCCCATCTCATAGGCATCTCTAATAAAGTAGTAGTAGTAATAACAATAGATAATCTCCAACGAAATGCCAAAATAGCAGCACTTGGTGGATCAAAGCTCGGGGCCAGCACCTTACTCCTCCGTGGGGGGCGGAGCAGTCGTCGACGAAGCCTCTGACTCTTCAGCGCTAGGCTCCGCGGGGGCCTCTTGAGCGGCGACGGCAGCGGCGCGGCGCGACTTGGCGAGCTCGAGGAGGCGGCGGCTGACCTCCTTGGAGTACGCCTGGAGGACCTCGATCCCGTCCTCCAGGGAGGCGGGGGAGGCGGCGGCTGTCTCCGATGCGGCCGCGAAGGCCTCGGCCTCGACTTCGGCGGCGGCGCGCTCGGCCTCGGGCTCCGGGATGGCGCCGTAGCGCTGGGAGAGGACGCTGGGCGCGGACAGGGTCTGCACAACGCGCCGCACCACGGCGTCGCGCGTGCGCTGCGACGGCGGCCAGATGCTGAGCGACGGGAGCAGCGTCTCCGGCGAGGACTTCTCTGCTGACGCCGGAGGGGTAGCGGCGTCCGCGGAGGCTTCGGTGGGCGCGGGGTGGACGCTCTCGGCGCCGGCGTTGGGGGCGTCCTCGGCCATGGTGTGGAGAGCAAGCGGGAGGGGGCGGAGAGGGAGAGATCTGTGGCGTGGAGTGGGAGGAGAGCGAGGTGTGCTTCTGTGGGGTGGGGTGGAGACTTGGTAGGTTGGGTCTGGTTTGGTTCGCGTCACGGGTGAGGGTGACGGCTCACGTGTCGCGTCACGTGACCACGACCAGCGTGCCGCGTGCACTGTGCGCCCATGTTTTTTTTGAGCAACCTGCGCCCATGGGTATTACTATCGGGCCGGTATATGGGCTGCAGGGCCGTCCGATGCTCTCTCACTCCCAAAGGCATTTGCGTTTGTTTTTTTGGAGGAAAGCATATTTTTGACCGGTCTTCAATGCTTTGCATCTACAAGGACAGTCGTATCCTATGTCCATCAAAGTTTAAATCACAGACTTAATATTGGTGCGTATTTTTTCTAAATTTATTTCAGGTCTTTTAGCGATGTACGTTCAGTGGGGAAGATTTACTTGTCGAATATGAAGGCGTCTGTGACGGCTTCGTCAATCTCAAGATGATATGCCGACTCAGTCTTTCGGAGGTGCTTATAAGGGTATGGTGTGCTTGCGTGCATTCATAGGGGTGAGTGTATGATCTTGTATCTGAGCCGACTTCGATTGTACTATGCTAAAAAAATGTTCCCATCCTTCAGAGCAACTCCAACGCGCCGACCCAAGCTGTCCCTGTTTGTTCGTTTGGGTCGAAACGGACTGAAAAGTTGACCCAATGCGCAGATCTAAATGGACGAGCGTCCACTTCTTGTCCGCGCGCGGCGCATTTCAGGCCCAAATTTGGGTCGGGTTTGCGTCGGCACGGACACGAAGCGGACGCGCGCGATGCCTGCCCTTCTCCCCCTAGCCCACCAGTCGGTGACACATCCACCCCATTTCCCCTCTTTCCCAAAAAACTCCCGGCCGCTCACCATGGATGACACGCCGATCCTCGATGTTGTCGCCGGCCTCGCCTCCCTCGCCTCCACTGTCCACAAGCCCCACGCACGCAAAAAGGCGACGATGCCGAATCCAAAGAAGGTGTTGATGCCCGCGCAACGTGTTGTTCAGTCGGCCAATAGAGATGGCCGAAGACAGGTGCAGGCCGAGAAGGAGGAAGTCACCACCGCTGCACAACAAGAGGTCGCCATGGCGGAGAACAACGTCCTCGTCGATGCGGCCATGAAGCAGGCCCTCCTCTACCTAGGGTTGCAAAACCCCAGTCAGCATGGGCTCGTCACTGCCGCCACGGGCGCGGCCAGCACAAAGTCGTCGTTCGTTCGTCCGCCACGGCCAGAGTCGTCGTGCACGTCCACGCTGCCGCAAACGTCCGGCTCCCATCCCTACCTGCACGGCTCTTGTTTCTCCACCTCTTCGGGCTCTGATTCGCCGGAGGTGAGCATGATTGCTCCGTCCACGCTCACGGCCATGGCCATCGACCTCAACGCCACACCCGTGGTCGGTGGATCGTCAACCGGGAGGGCAGAGGAAACACCCACGAGAGATCCCCGTTGGCATGCATCCCGACGCCCGCAACCTGTTTGACACAACGCCGGCAGCGGACGATGACTCGGCCAACTGTTTCATCATGGAGAGCATCATCTTCGAGGGAGGTGTAGGGGGCGCGGCCTTTGATCCCGACAAGACCCAAAGCCAAGATGGTCGAGGCCCCTTCATGGCCGGCCAGGAGGGCGCGGATGACACCTTTGCTCACGGCTACGGTGACACAGCCGACCCCTTCATGCAAGGCCAAGCTGGCATGGGCTTCACTTTCCCCTCAGACCACGAGTTCCCAGATGACTACGATCTAGAAAAGGAAGATGAAATGGACATCGGTGGGGAGCCTTTGTTTGCCGATGAGCTCACGGCCCAAGCCAATGCCGACAAGAAGCGCCAAAGCATTCAGACGAAGGCATATCGAAAGGATGAGGGCAATCTCCTTTGTGAATGTTTGAGGTATATTGGCCAATACCCTAAGATCGGCACCGAGCAAAAGGCATCAACCTTTTGGCTAAGAGTTCATCGCCAATTTCATGAGCGCAAGAAGTTTCATCCATACAATATGGAGAGCAAGCATGGGTGGGTGTCCCTCTCAAAGCGTTGAAGGGTGATACACCAAGAGCGCAATAAGTTTTGTGCCACCCTTGAGAACATCAAGGACCGTCCCGTGAGTGGCCTCGGGGAACAACAAGAGCATACATTCTTCCATCTTTGTTTCCGTTGTTTCATGCTTTCATGTCACTTTGCCCATATGCTTGCATCCTCTTCATTTGTAGACATTCCAAGCTTTGGAAGCATTCAGGGTCCAACATGGGAAGCTGTTCACCCTCACCCATTGTTGTATGATCGTAAAAGGAGAAGAGAAATTCAAGGAGCAATATGCTGCCCTCCGAGCCCGAGGAGGGGAGCAAGCCGTCGAGGAGCAAGTCGAGGGAGAGAAGCCGCGGCTGCGGGGGAAGACCAACTTCAAGAAAGAGAACAAGCGTGATGCGGCGTCGTTTGCCTTGCAAGCAACTTTGCAAGGCATGATAACCAACAAGGATACAAGGGAGGAGAAGCGTCGGCAAGACAAGGTGGAGAAAATGAAGGCCTACATGGACATACAAACCAAGAGGCTCGAGATGGAGGCAGGGATGGAAGCCAAGAAGCTCGAGATGTAGACGGAGATGCAAGCCAAGATGCTTGAGATCGATGCTACCAAAGCCAAGACCAAAGCAAAAGAAGTGGCACTCGCTTGCATGGTGAAGGAGGATGGAGATCATAAAGGCGGACTTGAGCGTGGTGTCCCCGAGGAAGAGGTCTTGGTTCGAGAGGATGCATGCCGACACGCTCAAGTTTGATGACGAATGATCTATGATGGAGAACGCCATCTTTTTTGTATGGCAGCAAGTGTGCCGGCATGACCACAACCGAGATGGTGTGGTTGAACTTTCTTTTTTATGTGCTGGCATGTATGCCGACCGCTGACAAGTGCGCCAACATGACATGCGTGGTGTTTTTTGAAGGCTGGCATGTATGTCAGCGCTAGCGTGAATTATGTGCTATGGCATGGCCGTTGGCATGCTCTTTGGCTGTAGGCCTTTTTATGTTCAAATTATTTCTTGTGCGGAGGAGATTTGGGTCGGCCAGTTGGATAGAGGCAGACGACGAGCGGGCAGCCACCCAAACCAACAAAAAGCAAACAGAATGTGCATCCGTTCGGGTCCGCACAATTAGAGTTGCTCTTATTGCCTATTCAATCTTTTCCTTGAAAAAATCAATATAGTGTATTTTTTAAGCATCAGTGGACGACGAGCAAGCGAATGTTCGTTGTATTTTTATTTTTACATGTCCGTTTGTGTCTTGTTGTCCTTGATTGTACTGTCTGCTATTTTTCATGATACACACTCCGTATCAGATATGACATGCCCTTTGGTGTCTTTTCTAAAAAAGATCATCTTGATGTCTTATGTTCTTCCGATTTTTAATACTCCTCTAAAATAATCATCTCAAGCTTAATACAATTTTGTATTAGAGTTAGTACAAAGTTGAAACAATTATTTTTGGGATGGAGGAAGTATCATGTTCATGTACATCCTAAAACCTTTCAAAACTAGATTAATGAAGCCCTGAGTGGTTTCATGTCACATCATAGGTAGGTGATTTCATTGGAAGATGCAGACACTTTAAAATGCTTTGGGCCGACCCTGTTTTTTGTATTTCTCAATTGTTGTTTTTAATTTCATTTTCTTTTTTCCTCTTAAACATTACAAAATGTGCACGAATCCCAAAGTCAGCATATTATTTTGAGATTTAAAAAAGAATTTCAAATTTCCAAAAAAAGAACACGAATTAGAAAATGTTTATGAATTTAATACTTGTTCAGTGATTTTGAAGGTTGTTCCTGGATTAAACAATGATCCAAATTTAAAAATAATCCGTATTCAAAAGGGGCATGCAACGTGTCCGCTAGCTGATCTTGTTAAAAGATCGGCCGGCTCGCGAGCCATCAGATCTCTCGCATCGAGCGGTCGAGGCGTCCTTCACCATTGCAACACAGGTCTTCTTGCAAAAGAAACTGCAACAAAAGTCTTGTCGTAGATTTTTTTTGGGGAACAAAGGACTTGTTACCGAAACGTGTCATAGTGCTTCCATCCATGGCATGCATGCATCAAACTATGACCGCGGCGAGTAGCACGCCATATTAAAACTGTTCATGAATTAATTTTATTTTCACAAATTTTAAAAATGTTCACTAAATTTAAAAATGTTCCTGAATGTCAAAACATGCTCACATTCAGAATGTCAAAAAAATCGTGAATGAATATTCAGAATGTAAAAAAAAACCGTGAATTAAAAAAATCATTTTTTAGGGGTATGAATTAAAAATTCATGAGATTGTGACACGTAAGTATTATTGGCCAGTGGTTTAGCGGGCCTGGATGCCAAATCATTTTTTAGGGGTATGAATTAAAAATTCATGAGATTATGACACGTAAGTATTATTGGCCAGTGGTTTAGCGGGCCTGGATGCCAATGGCCCAATGATCAGGTTGATTATTTTTCATTTTGGTGAGAGACTATAAGATGACCTGAACATGTGGAGAAATCGCCCAAACCCTGGAGTACGACGCAAGATGGCATTCCTGAAGCTGCGCACCGTGCGCCTCTTTCCGAAACTACGCCGATGGATCTGGGCGGACGGCGGGGCAAATCATCTGCCAGCCCAGTCCGCGAGCTCCGGGTCCGGCCTGCAGGTGCTCGCTCTAGCCCTCAACAAGCGCCTCGCCGATGACGCTGGCCGGAACAACACTAACCTCGTCTTCTCGCCGTTGTCCGTCTACGCCGCGCTATCTCTGGTGGCCGCCGGCGCCCGCGAGCGCACGCTCGCAGAGATGCTCGGCGTCCTCGGCTCCCGGTCTCGGGACGACCTGGCCGGGTCAGTCCGTGCGCTGGCGGAGCAGGCCCTCGCCGACCAGTTACAAACCGGCGGACCGCGCGTCAACTTCGCGTGCGCCGTGTGGCACGACAAGACGAGGCCTCTCAAGCACGGCTACATCGATGCGGCCGTCAAATCCTACAAGGCGCAGACGGGCGCCGTGGACTTCCACGAGAAGGTCAGTATCAATCTCTCGCTTGCCGAACGTCATCCATCTGTATAGGGTACACATGTACAGATCGACCGATGCTAATATACGTGTGCGTGCATATATATATTTACGTTGTGCTGCAGCCGGAGGAAGTGGTGAAGATCAACTCATGGGTGGCGGCGTCGACGAATAACCTCATCCCCTTAATCGTTGATACAAGCGATGTGTCGAATCTGACCGACCTCGTGGTCGGCAACGCCATCTACTTCAAGGGCAAGTGGGACGAGCCTTTCAACAGGAGACTCACCATGGAGGACAAGTTCCACTGCCTCGACGGCAGCACGGTCGACGTGCCTTTCATGCGAGACGGCGACAAGCAGCTCATTGCCTGCCACGACGGATTCAAGGTGCTCCAGCTTTATTACCAGAGAGGCCAGCCACGCCCACCCAGCGGCCGGCGCGGTACTCGATGTGCATCTTCCTCCCTGACGCCCGCGACGGGCTGTGGCGACTGAGGCTACTTCCGATGCATTGGTGCTAAGATGAGGTGTTAAGCACATTTAAAGGTTTAGCAACCAAAGTATTCAATGCATAGGTGTTTAACTTGTTGTAGCTAAACACACTACTAGAAAACAGGTTATTAGTGGCGCACCACATATTGCTAGTAG